>JALDNG010000017.1:8892500-9177500 GCA_024349245.1 Neodontobutis hainanensis | reverse complement strand
CCGGTTTCCTGTCACACTGTCAAAAAAATCCTCTTAGACCCATGTCCAATTTTTTACGGTATTGCCATGGTGATGACCAAAATAGAAAAAATCCCTCTACAATATATGGGAACTTAATATGTATAGTTAAAAATAGGGAGCAGGGTGCCCCCTTTAAAAACAAAAACTTCATAAGCTTGGGACAAGGGCAGCCCCTGGAAAAACACAAATTTGTAAGTTTCCTATATTTTCCAAACAATTTACCGACTTCTCAAAGAACCCCCTCTGAGATAGTCCCACTGTTTAACCTCAGCACCAGCATCGGGTTGAGAAAGCACGGGACAATCACTGTCGCTTATGGCTTTAATTATTTGTATTTATTTATCCATTAGCCCGAGTCATTTTGGTTTTATGTTGTGTACTTACCCTTATCTTATCATTCAGAATTTCTTGTGGCCCCTGGTGTTTGCACCACATACAATAAACAGCATGCTGATTGTCCTGGTAAATAATGAATTTTATTTTTTGGTTGTTGCCTGTGGCAACATTTTGCAGTGGCTGACCTTCATAATTTGCAATTATTGTCTCAAGGTAAAAAAATCCCCACTAACACAAGTTACAGAAGTAAAAGGTCATGACTTTTTTCTTGTGAGACTGAAGACACTTGTGTCCACAAATCATTTTCCCAACTGTATCACAATATGCTGCTGCATGCTAATATCTCATTTACAAGAGCTTGTGACATTTATGAAAAAGCAAGAGAAAGACTGGGCTAGACAGGATCCAAAGAGTCTGTAGGGAGAAAATAAAACAGCATAATTAAAAATGGGGCTATAAGTCAAACCATGAAACAGTGGCTCAGAAGGAAAGTGATACACAACTGCTGATTATACATGACGACGTCGCAGATAATAACGGAAAAGCTCTTTGGCAAGAAAAGGGCTCATTTGAGGTGTATTCTGGCTTCATCATTGATCAGTGTAATCGACTGTAAATAGTGATGCGCTCTGCAGTGGCACAAAGTGACTTTCTGACAAGGCTGGATCTTAAAGATCAATCACGAATAAAGGGAAAACAAAACCAAAACAAGTACAGTCTCACACTTATCTTCTCCACTTTGCCTTGAATTTTCTGAATGGCTCTGTCTGAGAAACACTCAGGATATGAAAAACTCTCAGAACAGGAGGTGTTTAAAAATACATTAGCCATTAAAGTAAAACACATTCTTGTAAAACACATTCTTGTTGCACCTTGAGACTGAGAAAGCTGTAGTGCATTTCTTTGCTGGAGGTTAGAGCCGGCGGCGTTGCTCGTGCCCTGTTAGAGAGATAACAGAAAAGCACTCAAGTGACTTTCAGCTGATTGTGTTTTGTAAATTGTATTTGGGGGCCTCTTGTTGGCTCTTAGCGCAGCGGTAAGTGAAACACAGTGTCAGTGTCACCAACGGCCGCTGCCAATGTGACACTACAAAGCCTGAGATTGATAATGTGCACTAGAGAACTGATGTGTGAGTCTTTAACGTCCTGATAATGTGTGGACTGTACAGACACAGCCCATAGCCTCGGGGCACATCCACATCATGCAAGTATAAACGGGCTTAAATCTCAACACTTTATTATTTAAGGAGTGAGAGATGACCTCAAAACGTGAGCGTAATAAGATGAGTAATTAAGGAGCTCAAGTGAAATTGAACCAAAAAGTAATTTTGCTTCATATGAAAGTGACTGATGTAGAGGCTAATGATTGAAACACAGCAATGGATATAAAGAAAAGAAAAAAGCTCCATACTGATTGGCTATTAGAAGAAGAGCGAAGATTTCTGGTGTCGGCCTGATTTTCACACAATCAGGATTAGAAACAAAATGCAGAAGATGCTTGTGTCACGGAACCAGTTGCTGTGTTTATATGACACAAGAAAAATGTGAATTATAGCTTTTGTTTGATTAAAAATGGACTTTTCTCATTAGTGGTTTGACAAGGGATGATATGTGTATCTGACTTGGGTTGAAATATAGCAACACTTTTACATCAAAACTACACTTTGTCACTTTGTAGTTTTACCCAGAGGAGTTTTTTTTAAGACTTAACAGTTGGTGTTAGTCTCAATTGAAATCTACAGTGATTAATTAAGCCAAGCAATCAAGCTGTGTCCTCCTAGCTCACACTCCACCAGCCTAAAAGAGACAAGCCTGCATGTGTGTCCGAGATGCCCCGTGCATATGTATGTTTTTGACTTGTGAGTGCACATCTTCACAGATATATGGGTGCTCATGCGAAACACACATCTTCTCTCCAGGGTAGCTCCTGTCGACAGCCGCTCATCCATGCACACCTAAAACATACAGCATTTCCTCTCAGGCAGCAGGGCACACATGCATCCACTGTAACTCTTAACACACACACACACTGAGCCTACTGTAGGTGTGCAGTATGCACCTGATCAACCAAGGTTGTAGCCATGAATGAAACATGAATTCCCTGTCCCATCTCATTGTCTTTTCTCTACAACTTTCATCCTTGTTCATTTTTCTCACAGGGATCCCTGGTGCCTGTTTAGTCTTGCTAAATGGCTAAATGAAGGTTAGGAAACAGCTGACCGCCACCTCACTGCCTCATTAGTAAAGTTTGGACAGGGAAACGATAAAGACTGCATGAAGGGGACTAAACGGCATGACCCTCTCATTCATCTTGTGCACACCTGTGAAAAGAGTGTTGGTTAATAATGTAGCAGGTGCACAGTGTGTCATACATACTGATCACAGGAGTTGGAAGGAGTACAATACTGCATTGTTTTTGTCAAACTAACAGGCGCACCATGGAAAAACACAGGCACCTTGAGTTTTTGTGAGTGCCAACATAAAGCTAAACTTGAAACTACTAAACTTCCCTAAACTAGAAAATGTTCACCGTTTCCTGGGCTGTAAACTCCAACTGGTAAGAGAACCATGTTCTTTTACCAGACATGCAACTTTATTAAAATGTAAATGGTCTGTTTAGTTACTAAAGTCAAACCTCTTGGTGTCAAGGGTCATGTAATTATGGTTGTAAAATACATTTGGGCTCTTTATTTTGTTGTTTGTCTCAGGAGTCTACATTGAATGACAATTGTTTAGCTGCAATTGTTTAGTTTTTTTTCTGAGAGCTTCTTCACTATCGATCTCTGGCACCCTGCTGCAGATACGTCAGAGATGTCACTCACTCTACCGACACAAGTTACTCATTTGGCGCCTTGACAACGTGTGTGCTACCTATATCTAATTGAATTGAAAATATAGCAAAAAAAAGCCACAGCATACAAGTCAACTCCTTTTCACACGCATCAAACCATCTGGTGATCCCCCTTGTGTCCTTTCAACGGAGGCATCATCACGGTGGAAGAAACCGTTCCCGTCGGGTCTATCCTTCCATTTGTCATCCGTCTCTATATGCCAATAAAATGTGACCTGTTGCCCCCGCGTTTCCTGCCTTCACTTTAACATTCATCTCCGAGGCCGTTAATGCCCTAGTTTATGAATCATTTGTCTTCATGGATGCTTTTTCTATTTTCAAATCCATACTGACAGCTTTGAATAATCTTTAGTAATAACAGTGCATAATTTAATACCGATTAGTTAAAGAAAGTATCAAATAAAAGCACTAATGGAGACCCAGCTATTCTGCAATTAATGTGGTTTGCTTCAGAGACATTTTTAAAAGTGGTCTAAAAGCCAAGACCGGTATCAAGCTTGTATTAATTTTTGTGCTTGTGATAAAACACACACTGTGGCAATAAAAGGTGAACAGAGTGATGGTCTGTTCTTCTCTGACAGTTAAGTTAAGGATGTCATGGCAGCAGTGTAATACTCGCATAAGCGCTTAGCAAAGCTGACCTCCGCTGGGGGAGCTGTTGCTTTGGAGTCCCTGCAGCAATTACTCAGGCTTCACAATCCTAGTCACTCAGGTTCCAGTTATGAGTAAAGGGAGCCAGCTTATCCACAGGAATACAGCGCCAACACAAGCGAACCCCACTGTAGCTACACAATCAATTAACCTAATTACTTTGCAAGAAAATGACAACAAATGTATGAGTCACAAAAACCACAAAACACACAAGCAATTATATGGATTCCACATGACGGGATTACAGGCATGGGATAAACAAGCACACACAGTATAAATGTGCACACTGCTAATTTTCCTCTTATTTCCCTTCTTGTCGATATGCAATTAGATAAGCGTGTTTCGATGGGGCACTTGGCACCCACACACTTCCATTTCACAGCAGCTTTTATAACAGGATCTCCACCAGCCCACTTTGACCAAACTCTATCAAGTGGAGCCCCTCATTCCTTTTTCAACGCAGGGAGTCACATCCCATTCCTCTCGCCCACTGGCTGTCACACCGGGTCTAACCCTAATGGAAGCTGCCCTCCCGGCCTCCCTGCAGTGCCATTAGATAGGTTTTGCACTTAGCCACATCAAGTGACAACGCACTTCAAGTAGTGGGTGTAGAAAAGCCAACTATAGGAAGAGCGAAAATTTACTTTTTTATTTGTATCCTCAAATGCTGACAAGGAAAACATTACATCATACTGTAGATGTTAAAATATTTATTTATATATATATACAGTAATAATGTAATGGACATGCACAAAGCCCTCTCTCCAGTGTCTTTGAGAGACCAACCATATAGAGAGTACACTGTCAATCAGTTAGTTACACTCATAAACATACAGTAATGTAGACTGAGTGGTTTTTTAGCAGTGGTGAATCTTACAACCCCTTTCTTTTGTGTTAGCCCCAGGACCAATGATGACCACTATCTACCTTAAAACTTTACTAGGAAAGAACCATAGGCATAGATTTGGAGGTCATCTCCCTGCAGTCTCTCCCTGAGCGATAGTGGCCTCAATGGAACGCTGCCAAAAAGACAATGTAATTTACAGCGAGCAAAGATATAACCTCCTTTTGAACCCCATTTTGATCACCATAGCTACTCTTGGGATTGTAACTGTCCATTAAAATCAAAGTGTGGCCAAAGTTCAACTAATACCCTGAAGTGGTATCACTGTGCAGAGCATTAAGGCATGTACAGGGAACCTTTGAACCTCTTAGAGCATTTTTCACAAATATTCCCTGGGATCTCCAAAAACCTGACCTGAGAGCACATTGCAAATATAGACTGTATTAGCAAACTCAGAAATGTTTTGGATGAGCTTTGGGTAAAAGGTAGTTTGACCAGAATATTCTTTTTACTTTACTGTCTGTTCTTGTCAAATACAATGGGCCACTCCTCTCTCTATCCAATTACACATCAACCTGGACTTAATTATCCTGTCCTATTTAGAGGACGTGGGCTGATAAGCTCTACCTTCTCCACAGTCTTTTAAAGGTAATTAATTATACCTAAGATAAAAAATGAGCTTGTCTGTGCTTTTATAGGACTCCAGTTTGTATTAATGGCATGGTTCAATGACATCACAAAGATAACTACTTGATTATATTAGCTACAACAATTTGCCAATACAAAAGTTTTCATGGACAACAGAAGTAAGTTTTAAGCACTACTTAAAAAACACAAAAAAGTTACATTGTGTTACAAGTTTTTTACATTTCAAACCAATATACATGATTTATATAAATTTAAAAAAATTATGTGAAAAGAATAATTGTTCCACAGCACTAAACTAGAAAGTAGACGTAAAAGGAAATGAGTTAGAAATTCTGGAAGTAACCGTCCCTGCAATGACCGTGTCCCTGGTTGCACTTGCTTGCATTGTGCTCACTCTCTGCAAATTATTGTGTTCCGTCAGCAAAAGCTATACCTTTGTAACGGTTTGAAGCCCTCCCCGCACTGCTGGATACAGTAAAAAGAGTTCTCCCTAAAGGTACTGTACTTGTCGCATATTTGCTTAACAAACTGATCTTATTGGAGGTTTTGATGGTGTTGTGGCTGAAAGTGTGGAAGGGCACCTTGAGTGTCGATGGAGGCCTGCTGCCCTTCCAGTCGCTGACAGAGTCATTTGTCAAATAGGAAAGGCCAAGAATTTATGCACCCCCTGCATGCTTTACCCCCTGTGCTCCCAACACACACGAGGGGATCTGGGTCTGATGGCATTACCGTGAGATACAGTGAGATGTGACATACAGCCAGATATGGAGATGGGCTTTATTTAATTAGCAGAAGACAGGAAGAGGACTGAGTGACATCATTTCAATGTTGCTGCTTACCATCTCCCCACCCACTGCATTTGATTAACTGTCAAGAGCTCCATCTGTTATAAACACGACACACGCAGGCTTTCTGTAACCGCGACAGTCCGCGACAGTACACTTCATGCTCTCAAACCGAGTCAAAAGAAAATCTGCTCAGCTTTGCACATCCCAGCACTCAACGCCATACATACAGCTATTAATCAGTTTCTTCACTGCTACAGTATGGCTCTCATATTCTGCCGTGTCACTGTTCATGCTGGAGCACATCAGGTCTGTTCTATTAGTCACACATACTCTTAATCACAAAACACAACTCAGATTTATCAGATTAAACAGCAACAGAACAGCAATTGTAATTTGAGTCCATAGTGCAACTCAAATATAATGTTGGGGATACATAGTCACAAATTATAACTGATTAGTTAGAGTTGCTACATGCATATTTATAATCAGTTCCTGTGTGGGCAGGAGTTTCATTAGCCGTCTGCATGTCCATATGATGATAATGACGAGTCACGAGTAACTAACAAGACCACAAGACGGTACAGTTGGTTGAGGTGTTGGGCTTCTGTTGTTTTGATTGAGCATAGGTACAGTAGTGAGGTTTGTAAATGAGAGCATCTCAGCGCAGAGAGAGGGCTGTCGAGCCTCACAGGAGGTGAAATGTTCAGTGAAGTGTGTGCAAGTGTGTGCTCTGTGGGAGGACTGAGCCTCCTGAAGCTGGATCAGTGGCTAACCACAGGGAGGGGGTGTTCATGAGAGCTGTCAATGAAAACCAGAAAGACTGCATTTGGATTATAAAGATGGGATATTAGATGGATAGGCTGCGCTTCAAAAGAAATTATACTTACTTTTCTAAATATCCTTTTTACTCATTAAATCTAATTAAGATTTTACTAGCAAGTGATTTAAAACTATAAAGAAATCCACAACAAATCTCAATCTCAAATGCACACGTTTTACAGAATAGGTTTTAATGAATAACTCTATGTGTGTATAGTATTAATGCAATATTCATAACTATTACTGCTGCTCTAGCTGGTCTCCTTAAGACTGACACCGCTTTTCAAAGCCCTGCTTCACATCTATCATTGTAACTTAAACTGTTACAAACATAAAGATGCTTTTTCCAGTGAATGAAAACGCTACTGTTGCATTCCAGACTGACCTCAGGGTCGTGTGGAGACGGATTGGGGGCACACAGTAAATGCACCCAGCCAGCAAGAGTGGAAATCATCAAGAGGCTGTAAAATAGCAGGAAAATGGTTTTGCTCATAACCTCTTGTCAGGGGGTCACAGCACAGATTATTACAAACTTAAAGAATGCAGGTGCCATTACATGAAACAGACACTGGTGGGAGCAAATGGAGAGAGCACAGTGAGTACCTGCTCACTGTTAGTGATGTGTCACATTTAATTATGTTACTGTAACACCTTCATAAACATCAGCTGATTCTGCCTGAAGAAGCTTCTACTAATTTTATAAAAAAAAACAAGTGAACGTTTCATTGGCACCTTTTCCTCTTCACGCCACAGACTGGCATTACTTGCAGGATAAATGGAGCTCAGTGGAGCTCAGCAAACAGAAGGTTTGGGGCTGTAGGGAAGAGACAGCTCTTTGATGTTGTGCAACTAAGGTTTGTGCAAATCAGATGCATGAAAAGGATAGATATGTGTGTCCATATATACGAGATATTCTTCAGACCACCAGAAAGACTTAAACAACTAAAATAAGGCCAAAAATTATATAAGATTTATATTATTTATCAATATTGTGTGGCTGGTGCTAGCCTCTTCGCTGAATAATTACATGTTTAATTTGGTTTCTTTCTGATATAAATAGTGAACATCCTGTTTGCAGGACCCCAGTCTAACATGTGTCACTAGACAAACAATATTTTACTTTAAGTTATGTCCCGGGGCAACAAGAGCTAATCAGACAATTTGATCAGGTCATTATCCTTGACATTATCTCTTTACACTATCATTCAAACAGCCAAACTCATACATCCTGTATGCAAGATGGAGTTCCTACGGTAGGGGGACATTTGGCTGTTTGTTTTCAAAACTACCATTTTCTTGAAGAGAAGAGGAAAATGTAACTGTGAAACTTTAAAACGATCTCAGCAGAATCAGCTGACCTGTGAAAGGAAGGCTATAAAAACAATGCCAGTTTAGTTCACTGGTTAGTGCAGAAGATTTTGGGTCAGGCAAAAAGTCTGGCATTTGGCTCAATTCTTCGCTGTATACAAAAATTATGGTTCTTTTTTTTTTTTTTTTTTTTTTTTTTTTTTTATCTAAATAGCTTTTTTGTGTAAAGAATGATTAACTAAAATTTGAAACACAACCAGCTGTCAGTGTGCAAGCTGCAAAAATAAATGATTTATGCTATTCTATTCTATTAGAGTATTTCCTATACATTTGTAAATCTAATTCTGAGTCTGTGGTGCCCCCTTATTTTATTACCAACTGCTGACCACTGATATTAGTATAGTATATAAATCCTGTCTGACAGCTGAAGCATAGAAGCTGCAGGACTCAAAGTGAGGGTTAGCTGGTCAGTTAGCACACAAGCCACTGCTTTTATCACGAGAGTCCTGACACCGACATTCATCACCATTACCCTCTTGCCATCATTTTAGAGGCTACTGTCTTTCCGTCATCCTGACTACAACAGGAACCTCCAATTAAACTGTTTTCGTTGTGCACATAAATCAGAGTTACACATGTTTGAATAAAAGCATTGAAAGAAAGTTCAGCTTTACATGAACATTATAGGTTCTAGTTGAGAAGAGGAGTTTACATTGCAAAACAGAAATTATTCTCACAAACTAATATCCCCTGCACTCTGATGCTCTCCAGAGAATAAAGACACCTTTGACCCCAAACTGCTGATGTGAGAAAAATAAAAACACATTTTGAGTGCTGCTGATGAAACGCTACAAAGGAAAGAAAGAAAAAAAAGCTGTATGACAAAGATAAACAAATAGCACTACTGGAGGAATAATTAATAACAAAATGAAAATGAAGCTATTCAAAATCGGCCCACTGATGAATTCTATGTTGTGGTTGAATTTCTGTGGAAAGATAGTGTGTGTGCAGAGAGCGTTACAAGAAAAAGTAAACACCACTGTTAACGCAGCTTATATACACTCACCTAAAGGATTATTAGGAACACCATACTAATACTGTGTTTGACCCTCTTTCATCTTCAGAACTGCCTTAATTCTACGTGGCATTGATTCAACAAGGTGCTGAAAGCATTCTTTAGAAATGTTGGCCCATATTGAGAGGATAGCATCTTGCAGTTGATGGAGATTTGTGGGATGCACATCCAGGGCATGAAGCTCCCGTTCCACCACATCCCAAAGATGCTCTATTGGGTTGAGATCTGGTGACTGTGGGGGCCATTTTAGTTCAGTGAACTCATTGTCATGTCCAAGAAACCAATTTGAAATGATTCGAGCTTTGTGACATGGTGCATTATCCTGTTGGAAGTAGCATCAGAGGATGGGTACATGGTGGTCATAAAGGGATGGACGTGGTCAGAAACAATGCTCAGGTAGGCTGTGGTATTTAAACGAATTGGCACTAAGGGGCCTAAAGTGTGCCGAGAAAACCTCCCCCACACCATCACACCACCACCACCAGCACCAGCCTGCACAGTGGTAACAAGGCATGATGGATCCATGTTTTCATTCTGTTTACGCCAAATTCTGACTCTACCATCTGAATGTCTCAACAGAAATCGAGACTCATCAGACCAGGCAACATGTTTCCAGTCTTCAACTGTCCAATTTTGGTGAGCTTGTGTAAATTGTAGCCTCTTTTTCCTATTTGTAGTGGAGATGAGTGGTACCTGGTGGAGTCTTCTGCTGTTGTAGCCCATCCGCCTCAAAGTGGTGCGTGTTGTGGCTCCACAAATGCTTTGCTGCATACCTCGGTTGTAACGAGTGGTTATTTCAGTCAAAGTTGCTCTTCTATCAGCTTGGATCAGTCGGCCCATTCTCCTTTGACCTCTAGCATCAACAAGGCATTTTCACCCACAGGACTGCTGCATACTGGATGTTTTTCCCTTTTCACACCATTCTTTGTAAACCCTAGAAATAGTTGTGCGTGAAAATCCCAGTAACTGAGCAGATTGTGAAATACTCAGACCGGTGATTGGTTGATTAGACTTATAGAACAAAACTGAGTGTGAAGCATTATATCTGTACACACGGTGAAGACTTTATTTCTTTCACCACTCAATATTCCCTCCTCACTCTAGAGACGCCGTGTCATACTTGAGAATACCATAAACACAGTAAAAAGGTATAGTTTTCAAGTCTGGACAAACTCTCAGCAGCAGACCTTACTGCACATCTAGGACAAGTTTTGGCATTAGTAACCATCTCTGGAGACTTCTTCAACAATGCAACTTTAGTCTTTATTTAAATGTTGATGAGTTGTTTTTTTAATCAGAGGAGTTCAAAGACATTGAATGTGAAGTGAGTGTTTCTTCAAATAAAAAAATGCAATTTGTTTTGTAAAAAGGAATACAGTATAGCATCTAAAATAAGAACTTAAGGGTATTTTTGTTATTGCATGACCAAGATTCCTCTCATTCAAAGCATTTCTGCAACAAACAAATGCATCAATTCACAATTCACTATTTCTACTGTAAACACTACATATTACGTTTATTTCTGCTGTAAGGACAAGGAAAGTGCAGGTTTACTCTGGATTGCCATTGCGTTTCCTATAGCCTTCAGGGATTTACCCAGTCACTGATAAATGATAAATAACATATGTAGGATAAGCAAGTGAGTAGTGTAGTGTTTTTATATAGTGTCAAATAAATAATAAATAACATATGTAGGATAGGATAAGCCAGTGTTTTTATATAGTGGGAAATATGCATGAGAAAATAGGTTCGGAAAAAGGTTGAGATTTGCTCAATGACAAAAACTGAAGAAATATCAACCACTGTTTAGGCTTTTTCAGCCAGACTGTCAGACTGGATTGGATTGGTGTCAATTGGAGCAAATCAGTTTATATAAAAACAAAGAGCTGAGGGTTTACCGGATGACTGAAAGTAAAATTGAATAGAGGAGAAGTGAGTGATGACAAACACATTGACCCCAAAGCTCTAATTCAGTTTCCTTTCTTCCTCATTAAAGGTCATTTCAAATCAAAGTGTAGACAACCCCATTAAAAGAATCAATGGGCTTAGACTGGATTAGCCAGCAGCCATAAAAGCGCTCAGAGAGACAGAGAAAGAAGTACATCCAGAATAGGAGCAGCATCTCTTACCCATGTCATAAAGCTACAAAAACAATCAATCAAAGACTGATGCAACACAATGATTTGGTGAAGAGACTGTTGTGGAAGCTGACAAGGCCCAAGTAGAATAAGCATTCATACGTGCACGAGGTCAGAGAGTGCGGCTCACCTGTGGGTCTGAGCGAACACGTGGTGCAGAGATGGACTTGTCCCGCAGGTTAGGCCATAGTAGGATGTCCTCATGGCAGGTCAACTGGTGGCTCTGGACATTACCGAGGAAGCAGCAACTATGTGTCACCCATGCTTACAAAATAACAAAGCCTGAAAGCTAATAAATAAGAGCGACGTTTAAGCGCAGCGCTGCGTACGTGCGTCATTGTCATGGAAACAAATTGTGGGCTATATAAGGCCGTGCTCGCTCAGAATTTCTCACTTTTCACATGGACTCTCGAGTGCAAATTGGTGCGTGGCCTCCTTACTGATTTAATATGAAACTACAATTACTTTTGGTAAAAAAAAATAAAAATAATCATTTGTGTTTTAATATGTTGCTCTTGTATGTTACAGATTTGCTAAAAGAGAAACAAACCCCTCTTTGGTTTCATGATTATCAACAACTTGGATTTCTCTGCTGCATGTAAAAAAACTATATATTACCATATAAGGTCTTGAATGTTTCTTGTAATAACCTCTAGGATGAGGGTTAGCGTGTTTTAATTGTAAAGTAACGGCATCTCAAATGGTTAATGTGGGAAAATTATTGAAACAGAGTGACTTTTACTCGAGGATTTATTCCTCTGTTATGATTATTATTAGGTGGAAATTGATTACATTTGTTTTCAGGGGTCAAAAGTTTAATATTATCATAGATTATCATGGAAGATTTTGTAATTTTAGCTTCTGGGCCTCAAATTTCACAAATGTATGAGTAATATTTGCGGGAAAAATATAGCGCCCAAACTGACATTTTAAGTTGTAATTCATTGAGAATTTACATTTTATTTCCATGGAAAACAACTGTTATGATTTAATAGAGATGTCTCAGGTATGAGGAAGGTTAATGCAGGAGCAGTCAGTTGTTATCAGTCAGAGATATGGGGTCGTCTGGGGTCGTCTACTAACTGGAGGGTTGATGGTGCAACCCCCTCCTCGCTTTATTTTATTTCCTTTTAATAGTACTTTAATATACGTTAAATAAATTTGCTTGTTCTTCTTCCCACACTAGGCTAATGTACATAATATAGCTGTGTAGAACTTTTAGGTTATAATGGTGTAATTGCTGTTAAGGGTCAGGGCATGCTGGAGCCTATCCCAGCTGCTTTGGCTGTGAGGCGGGGTACACCATGGACAGTCACCAAAAAGATGCAGGGCTAACAACCCACCTTCAATTACCATGAGAATGAGTCACCTAAAAATGTGTATATATATATATATATATTTGCACTTCATTAGAGTGCAAATAATGTATTTTTTGTACTCTAATAAAGTATTTTTCTGATTTAGATATTTCTCCAGAGACGTGGCTGAGGACACCACAGATGTATCCTGCCCCAGTCAGTATTTTATCTGTAAATCGATTTGGTTTAAGTCTAATCAAAGCAATATAGTTCACCAAGAACATTTGTGCATTTTGCAGCCAAGAGGAAGAAAAGAAGAGTTGTCCAATCGTGCCTGACTACAACCTGCCTGTGATCCTGTCTGGTTTGGAGGATAAAACCTTTCCTGATCTACTGATCTGGTCCTAACACTGTAAGAAAAAAGCTTTAATGCTGTTAGAATATTTCTTGTAGTGTTCTATTTCCTAATGTGGTCTTGGTGCAACTGTTTTTGTATTAGTTCCAAATTGAATGGTTCTGTGCTTCCAGTGGAGAAAACATGCCCTTCTTCACATCAAAGATGACCTACTCTGCATCAGCGTCTCCAGACGACACAACAACAAACACAGCACATGACGGTGGGAAGAAGAAAGAAGAAGAAAGAAGAAGAAGAAGAAGAAAGAAGAAGAAGAAGAAGAAAGAAGAAGAAGAAGAAAGAAGAAGAAGAAGAAGAAGAAAGAAGAAGAAGAAGAAGAAAGAAGAAGAAGAAGAAAGAAGAAGAAGAAGAAAGAAGAAGAAAGAAGAAGAAGAAAGAAGAAGAAGAAAGAAGAAGAAGAAGAAAGGAGGACCAGAAGACTACACAGAAGATTTTAATATAAATTATTTTTAAATAAATAACATGAACTAAAGAACTCATTCATTGTGTTTTTATTTTAAAATTACAAATGATGTACACAATAAATGGTCTGAATACAATCTTAATTATTTGAAGTATATCTTTCTGTGCTGAGCAGTCTAATTAAATTTATTGTAACTTTCCTTTAAAATAATATACAGAACACATAATATTGATGAAGGTTGTTAGTTAAACCTAAACAGCCAAACATGTCTCAAAGCACCTTAACAACAACAAAGTGCTGAACTCAAACTCTATTGACATGTTGGAGAGGGTGAGGGGAAAATGATATTAACCACAACTCTTTAGGACTGTCAGAAAATAACAATTAAAAGTTTTATTAGTCAGCAGTGAGTCTGAATCATTGTATTTATTTCAATACATGTGGTGAATGTTGAACAGATCAGCCACAGCAGCAACATTACATTTATTTAAAATGTTGACATCATTTCGATACACTATTTATTTTTCACTTCATGAAAGAACCCTTCCTACTAGAACCAGTTCAACATATTGGAGGGCTGTGTTGTTGGTTTGAATGATGAAGCTCTCAGAGACCACCTGGACATGGTTTTAGGACCGTTTCAAGGTTACAGCAGCAGTCTGTGCAGTCAACAGGAGCCCTACAGTTTCTGTTTGAACCTGACATTGTCTCACTAATGGTACTTTGTAATTGACATCTTGACACAAGGTAGAATTTGTGGCCTTGCCCATTGTTTTATTGATTTTTTTTTCTTCCAATAGATTATATATGTGTATTATTCTTCACATAAATTACCTTTATCAATATAATTTTTAAACCCAACAAAAAATTGTCATAAATAAGAAAGGTCAATATCCCAGGTATTTTTTATTTTTATTTTTTTATTCTACCAAGACAGAATATCCCCAGAATATACCCTTCTCTGCATCCAGAAATAAACATTAATAGACACAGTAAACAGGTTATTGTGACGGATATTAATGTGCAACAGCAGGTCCACTAACCTGTCGGGCTTCTAAATATGCTGCACCTTTAGTGAACACACACCATGTGACATGTGAAAACGATGAGGGTTTCATTACCTCACTTTCCCTGAGACGTTCTTTAGCAGAGCTTATACAAAGCCTTCTGTACCTTGAGATTAAATTTGGGGGATTTTCTGAAGCTTTGAACCACACAAGGAACTTTTGGCATTACGGTTACCCAAAACGCTTGTCTGTCACAAGGCTAATAACATTCATGCTACACAACTATAAGGCTACCAAAGCACTTTATATCACTTCAAGTCAAACAAATCCTTGTCCTTTTGCTTCCTGCAAGGCTCAAGCCCCAGCTGTGTGTGGCTGAAAAGCCCTCTGGATAACTTGATGGTCAGGGCTGCCCTAAATGGCTTTCTCTCTCTTTACATCAGATGGATTGTGCAGCAAGACAACGATAAACAGGCCACAGTGATGGATGGGAGAGCCGGGAAGATCTTTCAATCAATCTGTCATCTGCAGTTCCCATGCTCATCTGCGGGAAACAGGACTTAGGTCATGGTCAATACAAGCACCAACATGGAGGCTTATGTGCAAATCCACGACAGGTTTACCCATTATGGGCCATACTGCACCTGAATTTGTCTGTGGTGGTACCGGAGTAAGAAGGGAAAAAATGGTTTGTTTTCCCGGTTTATTGTCTATGTGTGTGTTCTCTAATGTGTTGAAGTTAAGTAGTCAGACTGTCTCCATCTGCTGCATGGAAATACCCGCTGACATTACACATTAGACAATACAAATGCTCACTTCAGCAGTTGGCTGAGCGTGAGGAGCTCTCCTAATCCAAAACATGTGCGCCAGTGTTTGTGTGCTTCATCATGATACTTTTACACTACCACGGCAGGTCTTAAGCCTTTAAAAAGCTCCTTAAAGTCTGCACCTGTAAAGTTCTGCGCTACTCAGACAGCCTTGCATTAAAAGTCATCCACTCACTAAAAACAACTGTGCTCAATGATTTGCTTGTAGCTTATAATTTTAATGAAATATTGAGATGAAATTTTATTTGTGCTGGCACAGTGGTTTCCACTGTTGCCTCACAGCAACAAGGTCCAGAGTTTCATTTCGAGGCTGTGCAGGGATTTTCTGTGTGGTATTTGCATGTTCTCCCTGTGCATTCTCCAGGTACTCCAGTTTCTCCTACCAACATCAGAAAACATACTACTCCGGTTAGTGACATGTCTGGGGTAGTCTGGTACGGAGCCCCTCTGGTCTCACTATGTAAAAAAAAAAAAATATATGTAACTAAGTCGTGGCCACGAGATACGCTAACTCGTGGCCACGAGTTAAGCTAAGTCGTGGCCACGAGATACGCTAAGTCGTGGCCACGAGATACGCTAAGTCGTGGCCACGAGATACGCTAAGTCGTGGCCACGAGATACGCTAAGTCGTGGCCACGAGATACGCTAAGTCGTGGCCACGAGATACGCTAAGTCGTGGCCACGAGATACGCTAAGTCGTGGCCACGAGTTAAGCTAAGTCGTGGCCACGAGATAAGTAAATATGAAAGCATGCACGCTAACTCTGCCGCCCATAAGGCTCATACATACAGCCAGATGGACCTAAGCCTAGAACGCCCTCTGCTGACGTTTTATCGTAGGCTACACAGACATGCTTTTCCAAAATGTCAAAGACTTCAATAATTAATAAACCAGTCTGCACACTACTATAGACTATCTTAAAATCATAATCAGAAATACTTTATTGATCTTTATTGATATCGATAACCCAGGGGACAATTGTGTCACAGTTGATGTGCACATCAAGACATTTAAAGAAATATAAATAATAATATAAGTTGGTAAATAAACAAGTAGCCTATACACATGTAAAAAGTATATGCTAAATAAATATATGCTATAAAATATGAAGAAGAGTTATAAAGGACCATGGATATGCAGCCTACAAGATTTACATTACTGTATTAACAGAATTGAATTGATTGTGATGAACAGTACTAGTAAATAAATAGAAGCAGAACTGCAGCAAACTATATTACACTGAATATTAAAACAGATAATATTGCACAGAATGTGAAGTATTACATTGCACTACAGTACAGGGTCCATTTAAATAACAAAGGTTATCAATATCAATAAAGATCAATAAAGTATTTCTGATTATGATTTTAAGATAGTCTATAGTAGTGTGCAGACTGGTTTATTAATTATTGAAGTCTTTGACATTTTGGAAAAGCATGTCTGTGTAGCCTACGATAAAACGTCAGCAGAGGGCGTTGTAGGCTTAGGTCCATCTGGCTGTATGTATGAGCCTTATGGGCGGCAGAGTTAGCGTGCATGCTTTCATATTTACTTATCTCGTGGCCACGACTTAGCTTAACTCGTGGCCACGAGTTAGCGTATCTCGTGGCCACGAGTTAGCGTATCTCGTGGCCACGACTTAGTTACATATATTTTTTTTTTTACATAGTGAGACCAGAGGGGCTCCGTAGTCTGGGGTAGGCTGCCGGCAATTAATTTCCTCACAATTGATTTTGACAATAATATATGATCTTCCTTTCAGATGTTCACATAGTAATTTATGGACTGATTAATAGTTTATTCACAGTTCATATAGATCAGTTTCAGCAAAAGCTGTCAAAGACCATCATTTGAGTGGCTTCTTTGCTTGTAATTTGAGTCAAACCGTGGCCATCTTTGACTCAGAAGGCCAGGTAACTCCTCTATCCAAGCCCACTTTATTCTTGTGTTTATACAGCAATCCTGAACAAACATCCTTAACAGTTACATGCTGCTAGAAGCCAGTCAATGGAGCGTGAGTCGAGTACGATTTAGTACATTACTTGATGCCACCATTACCACATTATGTTCTTGTAACAAGCCTTCTTGTCACTTCATTAATGACTAAATTTATATAAAGCTTAATTTAGAGGCTTCATGCTCCAGCAAATAATGAGCTGCTTTTTATTAAGTGCCTTTGTGCAAAGCATTAGCAATGCAGCATGATTTATGAAGACAACAAATTGACGTTACTTCTCTCCTCCACACTGGCTTTGTAATGAATTGCAGCATTACAAAGATTTCTCCGTTTGACTGATCATGTGTCTCGCTTGTTCAGGCGCTAATGAACACAAGAGCTGAACTCAGAAGGCACTAACAAGCAATGATCAGAAATTATATGTAGCCTACTATTGTCCACTCATTTAGCGTATCCCTTTAAACAACACAAAAGCAGAAACCTTTAGAGACTAAACCTCGTCTACAGATTCTTAAATGAATGCAATCCTTTGGGAGGGTTAATCCTAAAAGGTTTGTGGAAAGAAAAAAAAACATGGCTGGAGCAGAGGAGACTAATCTGGGCATAAAGCCAGTGAGCAGCGCTGATTAACAACATTATCACCTTTAGCCCTTACTCCTAGTGATTCTGCCTCATCCACACACATTCGTTCAATCTACACACACATTCAAGGTTATGTAGTCGTTCGTTTCAGTTCAATATTGGCTGCGGCACAATGAATTTCTCAAGGCCTTGTAGTTCTTGCACACAAACAACATTGCTTGTTCTTTGTTTTCTTTCAGATGGCGCCGGGTTGTTGCTTTGTGAGTTTGGAGCATCTGAAAGTCTCGCCCCAATGTTTCTTTTGCTTTGCTTTAGTAAATATTTGATCTTACAGTGAAATGAGTCTCCTAAAAAGACTACACATTTATGGATTATTTCTATGTGAGGCAATCAATTCCTTTAAAGTGTTTCTTTTCTTTTGTTTTATGATGTTTTCAGCATCTGTAGAGCAATTAAGACGTGAGACTTGAGCAGATTCTAAAGAGACTGAATATAAAGCCAAGAAAAATCAATCTTTGGGAAACACTCACACCACAAAGAAAAGATTTTTTGTTTGTCCCTACACATCACTTATGGATGGTGTCACAGCAATAACAGGATATGGTGGCCCTGCAGGGACACACTGCACTATGAACACACTCACTGGAAACAAGCCCATTGATTTTACAAAAATTTTACAAACACAATCCATTTTCTTATGACATTTACTTAAATGTCTTAAGCCTTAGTGTAATTTTTTGAGTAAAAAAAAAACAACAAAAAAACAGCAGTGCTCTGTTTGTCTGCTCCGGGCACCTGTAGAAACAAGAAGTAAATGATTTTGTGGTACTTTCAATGAATACAGTAATTGGATTTATCAACCGCACTTTATTTTGTTACGGTAAAACAGTCACTACATCTTCACACGTCCCCAAATGTCAGTACTGCCACATTATTGGTCACAAGGCCAGGGTTTGGACCTTGAATACTTTGCTTGGAGCAGTTCAAGATGGATTTTTATCACAAATCTTGTGAGAATCCAGATCTGAAGATGATTAGGTCAGAATAAGGAAGTGGCTTAGATCTGGTTTGCTGTGTATTAAGCATCTATATGATTTGCTATTCCTTCAAAAATTTTCACCCTCAACTGGGTTTACTTCTTAAAATAATTGGGTTCAGACGCAGTTGAAAAACCCCTTCAGGCTTCTGCTCACAATTTGGGCTCAATTATTATAAACCATTATTTAGACAGGGAGAACCAGTTGAGAGTCTAGCTCTCTTTTACAATGGTGCCCTGCAGACACGGCACAATAGTACATAGCAAGATAACACACATAAAAAGAAACTTTAACAGAGTTATACATAATTTACTCAATAAAAGTGTATAGTAAATTAAGACATCAAAAACAATCAAAACCCTAAAAAAATCAAATATAAAAATCATTTAATGTTTCTGCACTATTTCTCTTTTGCTCAATTTGTGTGCTTTTGCCAAAGCTTATAAACCCTGTGTTCTACTGTTTCGCCAGAGACACAGACAGAGAGGGGGGTGCATTGTGGGCCACGGCGGCACCTGAGCCGGGAAGCAGAGTGAGGCAGGTGATTAATGCTCACAGGACACACAGGATAATAAATAAACAAAGCAGATCCACAGTCAGAACAGGGAGGCATCTGTCGTGGAGCCCACTTTGCTTTTGTGTTTTAGTGAGATAACTGTAATGGCTGGCTTTTAAGGGAAAGTGGTTAGAGTGGGTATGAACCATTAAGGCACAGGTGCATCTAATTATATTTGTGCTTTTTTCCCAAACATTTAACTTTCAAAACAGCTTCCATTACTTGTAATGTACTTTATCATTTATGATCAGACAGAAAGCCTAACAATGGGCAGATGTTGCCCCCTGGTGGGTCAACAAAGCTATGATAGTGTCACAAATAAACAAATAATATGACTCAAACAAACATGACATCTGTAGGTATACATTTTTAAACACACTTTGGAAACTGAACTACTTTCTTTGTCGTACCAATAAATTATTCACAGCTTACCTGCTTATAACTCCTATTCACACAGAGAACCTGCCTCTGAAACCATTTCAAAACAGAGAGAAGAGGAGGAAATAAATTACTAATAAGGCTGAACTGAAAAATGAGCCTCATTTTTAATAAACCATCTCTCGGTGTTTTTTTTTTTTAAATAAACAGAGACATTAAAGGTTCTGAGGCTGCGACACAGGGGACTCTGTGACATGTCAAACTCAGGTGTGACTAAAAACATTAACACAGGCTGTGTGCTGTAAACGTGGAGCATATCCTGTTTATCTGAGACTGAGCCATTCAAACAGGACTGTACACTGACTTTGTCAATAATGTGCAACAACATGCAGGTGCGTTTAAAAAACAGGACCACAATTGATGTTTTTTTTTTTATTACATATTTTCTTTCTTTGAAAGGACCTTGCACATTTTCCCTACCACCAATGTTCGCTTTTATGTGGTGAATAAAAGCCAACCTGGCAATGCTCCACAGGCAGATTTAATGTTCCTCAAAGAGACAAACTGCTGGTTGTTAGACAAAACATGTTTGCAGTTACGAGGCAGAAACAGCACAGTTTATTCAGACAGCATGGGCATGTTTTGTAAGGACAGTTTGTCGTGAGCTGTGGTGGTCATAAAGGCAGAATGCGACTGATTCCCTCCAGCTCAGTGACCGTAATACTTACTGAAGAGAATAGTTTGTACCAGAAGTTACCAAACAGTGACGTCTGCTAGATACATAATATACATGAAGGTTAGCTTAAACTGCAGCAAAATTAATAATTAACATAATACAAGATGTGTAGACATGTTTCTGACATGACAATACTAAGTTGTTTTACTGGTGAATGAATACTTGCAAAACCACAGGATTTGTTTTGTACACAATGTTATACAAAATACCAAAAACATTCTTTTATAGTATAATACATGTGTATAAAATGAGAGGGACTTTTATAATACCATAAAAAGACTAAGGATTGCACATAATTGATAGTTCAATGACAGAAGGAGACATTTAAAATGACTTTCATTTGTAAAATTCATAATACACTAACAAAATTGTACATATTATTATACATTACAAAAATAACAACATACTTTTGAAATAAAAAATGTAAAAACAATGGACATAATAACAGGCAGCATTAGGGACAAAAAGAAGCACCTTAAAAAAGGTTTTTGCTCTTCTTTAGGTTCTTTTGTTTCCAGTTTGGCAGGGCATTGAACTCCACTCGACTCATTCCCAAAAGTGTCTGAAAAGTGTAAGTGACAGTGAATGCCACGGCCGTCTCAGACGTTATAATCTACAGTGCTATAAACTACATAGACATTCAGTGTCTTACCTTGAAGTCCTCATCAGACAGGTAGTCCTCCAGGCGTAAGGGGTCCACACCCTCAGGTAGTGGCTTATTGGTCAGCTCCTCGATGGAGTACTGCTCCTTACTGAGCTTTGCTAGAGCCTCCTTCACTAAGATCACTTTGTTCTTAAGGCTCTCATTCTGAACACAAACAGATTTATCTTACTAAGTGTATGCATATGTTAAATGATAATAATAATACCAAATCCTGACAGATTGGGAATAATTTTTAAAGACGTTTCTCACCTTTGAGGCAACAATGTCATCATTCTCCCAGTATGGGAATATGTTTGTGAATGTTAGGGGCTCACATCCTGCTAGGACTAGATAGGCCTGTGGGGGGCGCCGAGGATTCTTCTCTGTAAATCACACAGCAAGCTCAGAATAATACTTGAATACTTCACTACAGTTCAATCCGAACACCTGACATAGTCCTAATGACCATGTGTGAGCTCTGACCTTTGCAGTACTGCATCACAGTCTCCATTGCACACTTCCTCTCATGGTCCCAACGTATTTTAGCAGAACCTGTAAACTGGCTATCATCAGGCTGCCAGCCCTGCCACAGATACACCTCCATCCTGTTGTCCAGCAGGAACAGAGCTGGGAAAGGCACAACAAGAGAGGTTAGGATTTGCAATAATATAATTTGATAATAAATTAATCATTTACATGTATAATTATATACAAGCTTATTGGGATTTGTGTTTATACATCTTTCCCTGGAATCCTTTTCACTGTGTATGTGTGTAATATAATTTTCATGTAATTTAATTTTTGTCACCTGGTTGTTGTGTTGAATAAAGGTTTTCCTGCAGGAAAGGCAAGGCCATGACCCCCTCAGTGACTCTGGCGGGATACAGCTGCTCCTCCCATTCAAACGCCCCTGAACTGGCACTGAGCTGGAATAGCCGCGGTGTGTAGTTGTACTTTCCTGGATCTGAGAACAACACATACTTAAAGTCATACCCTGCAGACAGTAGGCCATTAATGAGGTCTCTTCTTGTTGTTCATCTGTTGGTAGTTCAATAGCACCTAGGGGAAACCGTTGCGGCAGATGGACTGTGTTGAAAGTGAGAGAAATGAGGATGTACCTTGCAGCATGCAGTCGTAGGCCTTCTTGTCTTGTGGACCAAGAGCTTTTAAGAACTCAGCAGGTTCACTCCCTTCATCTACCTCTTCAACTTTTAGAGTGCTCAAATCTAATTCGGTCGGCCGCCTTAAAGTGAAAAATACATTTTCATTTCCAGTTTCCAAGCTCACAGAGGCATTTGGCTTTATTGTGCATGCACTATCCTTACCCCTGAGTCAGCTTGTCCACTGCTCTTTTGGCCACCTGCCTTGCACTATTGTGTGCTTTACAGCCATGCCACAAGTAGAGCTGACCTGTCTGAGCATTGAGCAGTACCAGACTGGCTCTGGAGCGCAGGCTGGCATATTGGCAGTCCACTTCCACCAGTGAGGCCTCCACCTCTGTCTCCCCACGCACACAGAATAACCTCCAACCTTCTGCAGAGTCAGGACAAATGACTGTAACATGCAAATCACCACAAATGGTTTCAGTATAAAGCTACTGGATTATATTAGGTCATATTTTACCTGTACTTGCTTTGTCTCTGCTTCCTTTGTGTATAATCAAACCTCCCTGAAACAGCTGGAGGAAGCAAGGGGGCTCTTTCCCCTGACTCACCAGCATCTAGATATTAACAAAAAACAGGAAATTGAAGAGTTACTTATAATACTATTTATCCTCTAAAACCATTAGAAGAGAGTATAAAGACACATTTTCCAAAAGGCCTAGACATAAAACTCACTTGTGCCCCCCTGTGGCTGCCCAGCTCCACTGTCATGAGAGCTGAGGTTCCCTTCTCACTGGCGCCGGAGTGCCGTCCCTGCCAGAAGAAGCAAGCGATCCTCTCTCTTCCAGGAGTACCAGTGCTCAGCTCCCCAGGCTTCTGCCGCTTCCCCACTGAGACAAAACCAGACAAAAAACAGGTTCTTTATGGTGGTCTTTGCTCCGTTTTAGCCAATATCCTGTTTATCTCAACAGTTTGATTATAGCACACCAGCTCTGTGCAGTTTTTCTGTCACCAGGCTATGTGACTCACCAAGTGTAGTGATTGAGTACTTCCAGCGGATGATGTATGCGTCCTCCTCGTGTAACTGTCCCAGGCTCTCTTTAGGCAGTTCCTCCTCGCCGTGCTCTTTGATGTGCCAGGCATCTACAGCAACTGTGGCCAGCTCTGCCTGCCTCCCGTCCTCTGTCCTGACCATACCGTGGCCCCGCTGGACATTCACCCCCTCCAGGACAGTCTTTACCGTTTCCGGCTCATTGTCCAGCAAAGCTTTGGCCTCACATGGCTGCAGCTCCGAGTCAAATGAAGGACGAAAGTCAGAGTGAATGGGACTCTGAAAGGCAAAAACAAAGTTAGCCAAGTCACCTTTAAAATCTAGTGCTTCTTTCTCGTGTGGGGTTCCACAAGGTTCTATTCTTGGCCCTTTTCTGTTGTCTTTATACTTGTTACCACTTGGGTCAATTATATATTATAATCCATTGTTACGCAGATGATTTGCAAATCTATCTCTACAGAGCACTTTATTTGATTGCATTGCTGATATTAAGCAGTGGTTCACCCAAAATGTTCTAAATGAGGACAAAACAGAATGTATTGTGTTTTGGGGGTTGAATGAGTTGACTGAATTTGGCACCTTGCCTTCAATTTCCAGGCTGCACAAAAGTTAAGAGTGATTTTTGACAGTTCAATGAAACAAACTGACAATGTTGTCAACATAAGCTTTTTTCCAGTTACATCTTCCGTGTAGTGTTTTTCGAGCTGTTATGACCTTGACAAAGCTATCTAGGCTCTGATTAGTTTGAGAATGGATTACTGCAATGCTCTGTATAATGTTGTCTCCCAAGCTTATCTTAGCCGCCTTTAACTTGTGCAAAATACAGTTGGACGCTTTTTAACTTGCACTAAGAGAGCACATCACCCCTGTCCTTTATCCCCTCCATTGGCTTCCAGTCCTTTTCATTTTGTTTTTCAAGCTCTTAATGGCCTTGCCCCATCTTATTTATCTGAGAACTGTATGTAAGTGTGGTAAGGGGTTGAGGTCTTCACACCGACTCTTGCTCGAAGTTCCCAGGTCAAAGCTAAAATACTTGGGTGACCAAGACTTTTCAGTTGCTGCACCTAGGCTCCTAAATGAGCATCACTGTTGGGTGGTATAAAATGCTATATAAATAAACTACATTTAAATTTACATTTACATTTACAAAACCACATACTTCCAATGTCTTAAAATTAGGAAGACTGGTGAACATGTAAACCTTATTTTCTTCTGCTGTGGCTGCCTCCTCCTTTTTCCTCTCAGCCCAGTCCAGGAACTTCTCTCTGAACAGGGATGTCTCATTGTGTTCTGATAGACGGCCAAACAGTGTCCAGCTTGGACGTCCCTCCCCCTTCCTAGATATAAGACACAGAAAGAAAGCATCAGTGTATTTTCTTACATAGTATTGTTTTGATTCAATGAGGTGTAAATGCAGGACAGAACCACTAGAGGCTACTGTAAGACAACTGTGAAAGGTGAGTGTATAGTTGCACTTACTGCGGTGCATCGTCTTTTGTACAGGAGGCATCCAAAGGGTTCACTCTGCAGTTTGTGTAGTCAAAACTGCCACTGTACAGCTGTTTACCCAGTTTCACAGCAACCTTTCTGTCACTTAAGGACACGTCTTTTCCATGCCAAACATAGACTTCACTCCCAAAATCAAAGACTAGCACCTGTTTTGGCAGAGATAATGGATGAATGGATTTCAGATGTATAACTTTTTTCCACAGAAATGATTAAAGATCACATTTGTTTTTCATATTTTCCAGATATAGTATTGCTCATTTCTCTTTCTGTCACCTCTTTTGAGTCAAGCAAGGAGACGCTGGGAATGGAGGCCCAGGCCTCTTCATGAGGCACCAGCTTGTCTCCCTGGAGTCTGTACACTCCATTAGAGTCAACCACCCCGCTCTCGTACAGTTCATCTTCTTCAGGCTCACCAGCCCCTGAGACACAAACACACATACAGAATGTTGAGCGTTTGTACAACGTTTTACTATTTCTGCTTGTATCCATGTTAAATCTGTTTGTACCTCTGTATTTATCCTTTCCACCCAGCAAGGTCCAGAACTCTTTGGCCCACCTGCTGTCCGTATTGATGCCCTCCTCCAGCACGGTCACCTGAGGGGCTTTACACCCAAGGTCTCGCTTTGCTTGAACAAATGCTGCCATCTCCGAAGCCTGTTCACACAAGGACAACAATCTTATCTATATTGAACTGCTCTTTCAAGGCAGCCAATGCTTTGTGGAAAAACATAATAAAGCAATTTAGTCCCATCTCTTTTAAATGTTTTTATTACCTTTGCTTTCTCAATGACATTGGCAAACTCGCCACTCCACATGAAGCAGTGCTTTGGTGTGATCAAAAGGAAGCAGTCACCACTGTTGAGAGAACAAGCGGTAGGCTCCACCAAGCGCACCTGGATATGCCTCCGACCTGTTAACATTCAGACATGTCAACCAGTATGGCATTAGTTTACTGCTGAATACACTTATGTTCAAGCGCATCGTTCTGATGTTCTGACGTTCTGACCTTTAATGCGAATCAGCATTAGCTTGTTGAAAGGCAGCGCACTGTTATTAGTCACAACTTCTGTGGATTTAACACTACGCAGGCTGACTTTGCGGAAGTTTTCCTTGCTGGCGAGACCTGCTAGTGCCACATCAGCCAGGTTCGAGTGCTTTGCCACTGACATGGAAGAGAAAGCAAGTTGAAAATTTGCAGCATTCTTACAACATGGTCACAATCATTAGCTGTTCACCAAGTTTACAGCAACTTTCCTGCCACCTCTTTCTCATGCCAAACATACAATTTACAAAGACAAGCACCTGTTTGCAGCACAGTTAAACATAGAAGTAATGGTCAGAAGGCCACGTTAAGAAAATTAAGCTAACTGAAAAAGCTAGGAGATATACAACCAAATTTTAATAAACACCAAAGTCTCCTGACTTTGGTGTTAAAATCCAAGTCCGTATTAGAGCTCAGTACATTTATGCAGTCGTACTTTTCTCTACTTGAATCCTTTTGGTCTCCACTGAGGCCACATTAAGCCTCTGCTCAGTGTAGCCTTGACGGATGTCATTGCGAGCCGCCAGAGCCCGCAGAGGATTCCTGGAGCCCTGATTCCTTCTGTTTGGACGCACTGCGCGTTTATGTTCTGCCACAGATGACGTGAGCCTATGAGGAAACACCAATACACCTCATAAGTAACAACATAATACATTTCTTTAACATTTATCCATTCATAATTTTCACTAAACCTACGTTGGTGTGTTGGCCTCAATCTCGCTGAACGCCTCCTCAGTCACAATCACACTAGACTCCTGCAGCGCTGTGGGAGACATGGGTTTGTAGAAGACTCCGAATGTCTCCTCGTCATCAAGAGTCATCACTTCTTTCTCCCTTTCTGCCGTCACTTCGATGGTGGATGTTTTGCTTTTGCTCCCTCCTACACCCCCAGACAGAAAGTTTTACAGAACCCTTTACTTTCACTTCTCTTTTTATTTCTGCTACTTATAATAAAGCAAATAAAGAATCTGTACAGTTGTACCTTTGTTGTGGAGCTTGTCGAGGAAGGATTCAAGCTTGTCAAGCCGCTTGTCTCCCTCGACTTTAATGTCTGTTCTACTGGAGATTTCTGAACAAACACAGGTGTATTAACACATGTTGTTCATGTTGTAAGGCACTGAAGTAAACTGAGTGGAATGTGTTGTACTGTACCTTCGAGTGGCTTCACAGGTGTGGCATTCGACTTCTTGAGCGAAATGAGCGGTGACTCTTCTTTACCCGTATCTGACACCAGACCTAATGAACAATGATGAGTGTCAGTAATTAAATACATCCATTGGAAGAATGTTTTATGTAAACAGAAGCAGCTAAAGTACCTTTCCTGGCCATGCGTCCCGCCACAGTGAACTGTACAGAGTCGTTGGCTGCCCCTTTGCCTCTGTTCTTCCACTGCTCCTCTTTGTCCTTAAGGAACTTCATTCTCTCTGCCAGGGACTGCTTGGGCTCCAAGTCCATATTAGGTTTCTATTGAAACAATTGTATACAAATAAATATTGCTGAAAAAGTCAATCATCAAACATTTTTAATTTACCACTCCATTCCTGATCCTTGAACTCTGATTAAAATGGATTAACAGAGGCATGAACCCTGGACACTGGACCCTGAAATTAGTGTTAATAGTGATAATTAAGATTTTCTACTTCTAAATATTTAAACTGTTTGATTGCCCTGACCGGGTTTTAATGGCTGCCAACCATTAATGACAAAAAATCAAAGAGGAAAATAAAAGAACAGAAATGTTGACACAGATGTGGTTTGAGTGCAGAACTGGGTCACATTTTATTGCATCAAGTCTATAATGACAAACAAATGACTAAGATTCATATAAACAGTTGTAACATTAAGGAACTTTTCATGGCCTTATTTTTCTGACTTTTGTAATCTGTAGCATGACTCAAGCACTTACAGATGTTGGCAGCTTTGAAGAGGAAAGGATTTTTCAGTTTTAAGTGTGAAGGCAGACAAGCTGTCAGCTTGGCATTACGGTAGACGCCACTAAATTCTCTCAAAAGTCTTTAGCAGCAGGCTAATTCAAGTTTTCAAACGACTTTCTTTAAGTGTTTGTGACTGAAACGTCAAGGTTCACAGTGTCCCAAGTGAAATTGTAATGTTGTATTGGGCTGGCTGCAATCTGCACAAGCCAGATCTGATTTACTGTTAGTCAATATGATTCATGTTAATGTAAGCTATTCCCTGACCTAAATGAAATGGAAAATACCCCAGTTTCCTCAACAATCTCTACTTACCACGGTATTCCACAGACAGAAAGTGCTAAAAATCAATCCTGTTGCATGACAAAGTCAAATATAAACGCGACGTGAGACAAAAGCCGTACAGTAAATCACACTGACAGATACAAACATCACACTAAGCCTTAATCTTTGAAGAGAGCTCTTGCTGATTTCATAACACTGGAGACTGCCATTCATTTTTCTTGACACACATAGATGTTTCAGCAGATACATGCGGCTTGGGGCCTTCCTCTGGAGTCAAGTCCGTGAGGGGAAATACCATAGCTTGACAGGACCCTAGAGAGTGAGGAACAGGGGAAGGGGCTCCAACACCCACAGGAAACTCTTTTTTCTCTTCCCTGCCCTCCCGTAAACTACGCCACAAGTGCAAAACCATTAACAGAGAGTTATCCACCAAATGTGGGCCAGCAGCAAACCGCATTCGGACAACTGAAGCAAGCCTGTCGACAGCTCTGATTTCTCAGCGGTAAACCCTGAGAGATGGGAAAATATCCAGAGCACACAAAGAAAGACAAACAAAGGCAAATACATTTAGGAGCATGCAAGGAGGAAAACTCACCTGAAGGGGGAAAAAGGTGACAGGCAGGTGTCAGAGGTAAAGAAAGGGGTTAAGTCCATGGTTGAGGAGAAAGGAAACTGTGGACGAGGAAGGAAGAGGAAAAGGAGAGAGGAAAATAATTAGAGAGAAGAGCACAGCAGGATAAATTGGAGTTTAAGTGCAACCGCTGCTGAAAGGAGTTGGTTTCGAGTAGACGTGGGAGAATAGGACAAGGGCAATTTAAAGTTTTGTACACAGGCTGGATGAGAGAGGGGAGTGGAAATAGGTTTGGGAATAGGAAACAGAGCAAATACCATGAACATATTTGTATTCCTGTTCTTTAAAATAGTATTTACATTTTTTTTTCATTCTTTAAAACAGTAGGTATTTAGAGTGCAGTTGCTAACGGCCAACATAATGTAGGTTAATTATTTAGGACGTGACATGCCTTCTATGAATTTAATTTTACAACACGTTCTCACTTTACAGCACAGCAGAGGTGTGCAAAAAACCTGCACAAGTTCAGCAGGAAACATCTGGATCTGTTTGCAGATGACCGTGATGTGGGACTGTGCGCATGTTAACATTCTCTAGCCTCTCACTGCTCTGGCTTGGATCGCTCCATGAGATAAAACAACAAACCGGTGGCTTCGATTACCAATAAGAAAAGGAAATGTAACAGGAATAGTCACACGCAGATAAATGCCCCAAATTTAAAAGCAGGTCCAATTATTTAACCAAACCATCTATTACATGAGGTAATTTCTCAGAGCGTTACAGAAGCAGCCACAGTTGCAGTGGGTTTTTGCAAAACTTTTCAAATGTGTCTGTTGAACAGGCACTTTTTGGGCCAGAATTATGATTTATATAATCCGTATAGACTCCTGTGTCGAGTTATATTTATCTAAAAAGACCTCACAGATTTAAAATGAGATCAGTCAAATATTAAGCTTGTGCTCCTTTATATATTATGTTTTTTCCAGTCCAGAGTTGAATGAGTCATGATTTGCAAACCAGAAATTCCCAAACAGAATCAGTGGTCAAAGGATGGCCATAAATAAACACGTCATCACCAAAGAAACTGTCTTTTAGTTTAGGTATCTGAGGCTACCCTTTCCAAAAACATGTGTGTGCTTCTGTGAAAGGTCCATTATGGAGAACATTAGTTAACTAAATACATTAGTTAACGGTTTGTAAAAATCAAGAGCGTGCACTTTGTGGTCAGTTGCACTGTGTCTTTGAGTTAACCCTGATTGGCCTATGAAGCACTGACCCAGATACAACAGAGATGGGTCTAAAAGAACAAAAAGGCTTGGGTGTATTGTTATGTGTTAACAGAGTCAACTCTAACAAAGCAAGCAGGCGCTAACTTAAAAGGCCTGGCTATGTTGGACATGGTGCACAGTTTTGTTTTTACAACACAGAAAGGTGTGTCTCTTCTTCTCTTAAGCACTGGATCACTTGCTTTGGCATCACTGCCCGTACGTACCTCCAAATCCCTGCTAACCTCACCCCTCCTGGCAGCAGCTCAGGGAAATAAGCTGACTCAACACAGGAGGAATGTGTCCACAGCCAAATCCTTCTTTCCCTCCACTAAACGTTCAGAGGGAAGCCTCAAAATGTGGAGGTATTCTCTCTTTGCTGCCACACGATCTGTGACCTCTTTTGTTTCTCCATTTGAAAAACGTCCTTTACCTTTTTCTTCCAGGAATTTTCAGCATCTTGCAGCTGGTTAAAGCGATTAGCCAGCGGTGTCTGGATAACCTCAGATGGCCTATACTTCTTAATTTTTGCTTTATTTTCACCCTCTGTCTTGAACTCATTCAGCCTAGAAAAGATAACACAATTTTCAGACAAGGATCTTTTATGTACAGCATCTAGTAAAATAATTGTGGTTAGTTTCATTTATTAGTTAAACAATAGCCAACATTAGCAAAAGAAGAACCAGTACTACATCTAAGAGCATTTAATACTGGTGCTTATCTAGTTCATCTTATTACGTGTGTCCACAGTGACCTTTGCTTGATGACGGAGCCAATGCTTCCATCCAAACTGCTCTCCAACTCGTCAACGTCCTCAGAAATAGAGGAAGTCTTCTCATGGCTCTCATTGGGAGAGGGGCTATGCATCTCCTCAAAACTTCCACCACTACTGCTGCCTTCTCGCTCTTCTTTGCTGACGCTCATGAACGCTTCATCCGTGACATCTTCATTCAAGGACTCATCTTCTTCTCCATCCCCACCTTCTTCCTCCAACTCCTCCTCCTCCGGCTCCTCTTCGTCCACGTCCTCCTCGCTCACAGTACGGCCAGGGGTGACGCTGCTCTGTCGGGCCAGAGGGAGCTCTGAGGTGGAAGATTCGCTGTAGTCCGACTCGACGCTGGTGGAGCGGCTTTTCTTTAGGATTCCCCTAATGCCCCGGGGTTCAGAGTCTTGACGCTGAAGAGAAGCTGACTGGGACGGAGGAGAGGGAGGGGAAGAGATGGCTGGATGTTTGCAGGGTCCTGAAGACTGCTGTGAAGAAACAAGGAGAAATTGAGGAGACTTCAAAATTATTCTAACAAAATAAAAATGTATGAATGAATTGAAAACTGGGTTTATAGGATAAGGGCTTATGTCTGTTCAAAATTTTATTAGCACCTCCACCAAGGTTTAGTTATGTCTTTTTTTAGGACAAAGATTGAAAAACAAGCTCTTGTCCATAGCATGCTCTATAGGTCTTTCCAATTGTAAAGTTTCCACAACCGCACCACTATAGTATTTTTATTGCCCATCTTAAAGCTCCAACTACCATAAAAACATACATTTCCCAACTTGTTCTTCCAAAACAGAAACCATCTGCTAAAAGACTAACACCATATCATTAAAGCATTTTGAAAAAAAGTAACATGCTGAAGCCTGTACACATATCACAAACATAAAGCTCCCATAACCAGTGTAACCAGAGCCGCTTGTCTGTTCCAATATGTTGTTCCTCTGACGAGATACTGTAGCTGCAGCTGAGACACCACCAGGCCCTACTGTCAGGATCAAAGGTCAGGAGGAAGTCTTCATTAAGAAAGAAGTAGACAGAGGAGACTGGGAGTAAAAGTGCAGTGCTAAGCAGCTGGTCAGACATAATGAAACACAGCGGTATGAGTGTCATACATTTATGCATGTATGACACAGTTATAAAACAAAACTAAACCATGTCTAGGAACAGAGCCAAAGTTAAATTGGTTTTGGGTTGTTCATAACAGCAATTGAGATTTATGTTGGCTAAATAATCAAAATCAGATGTTAGTGCATTAAAACGTACTGACCTTTTCCTCCACAGCTGTGCTTTTCTTACATTGTCCATTTTCTGAAGGACCATCTCTGGTCTCAGCTTCTTCCTCCATTGCTTTGCCTGTGTCCATTTTAGAGTTGCTATATATAAAAAAAAGGAAAGCCAACTAATTTATGAGAAACAATTGTGGTACGTTTTGTAACAGCACAAGCCCCTCTGGCAGATATAGTAACATACTGTCCTGTTTAGGAGATGTATCCTGAGTCAGACAGACAGATAGTAAACAAGTCCTTCGAATAATAATAAATGCACTAAAAAGGAAGCTCATGTATCACCGTGAACTCAACATTATCAACTCTAATCAACCACTGCTTCTGACCTTTGGAAGGCAATTCCTCTACTCAACCATTGCATGCTTAATTTTCCCCACATCTTGTTCTATTTAAGGTATTTATTTGTAAAACTGCTTCAGCTCCGCATGTGTTAGTTCTCTGGTTCACTATGTCCTGCTATATGTGTCATCTTGTGTATACAATTTAACTCAGTCCTCATTGCAATCTTTATAGTGTCTTTGCTGCCTCTATTGCTGCACATATCCGTAAATGCCTGTGCGTCCGTGCGTATATGTATGAATGTGTGTGTGCCGCAAGCTCTGCAGGTTCATCTGGTTTGTCTCTGGAGCTTTTAACATCATTAGGCTGACACTCATTTGGTGTGTAATTACCTCAATGCTGTGTGCAGCATTTTACTCTTTAAATATAAGAACCTTTAAGGCACTCCTATTCGGGGGCCCAGAATGTAATTAGTAAATCTGTGTAAAAAAAAGGCAATGCCAAGTTTAAATGTGGTTAAGAAATTACAATGTCCCCACTAATAGGTAAATGTCATTACCCAGAAGCAGCAGCTTCAAGGCTAGCAACAAAGCTTAGTTTTGTCTTATCAAAAAAGCAGCGTCTCCCACCTGTTGGAGGTTTCCTTTGTGTCACTTCTGATTCGCTGGCGGGTCACACGATCACTAGTAACATTCTCTACCTTCTCCTGGTCCTACAGACAGACAGAGAGAAACGTGAGCAAAAACCACAGCAGACTACTTTCAGTTCTGCGGTCCAACACCCTACTGTAAAACTCCTTGTGAATACACCATATAAATAAATATGCTCTACCCTCTACCTGAGCAAAGCAGTAAACACCTGCAATGCCGAGTTTCCTTATAAAATCAAATCCTCTCAGGAGACTGTAATGTTATTTATTATTTGCTTTGATCAAAAATTTACTGTTTCTATCGCTTAATCTGTAGCACTTCAAACATACATATTGTGTGAACAAGGCAGATGTTTGACATTGCATGTAAATATTTTGCTCAAGGCCCCGCTGTGACCTGTTATTGTTATTTCCAGCTGTGAGAAATTGTATTTTTCCAAAAAATCATAAAAAAGTCACACTAATGGCAAAAATGGTATGTCACTTCCACCTAAAGCAACTGTATTGCCTTCTGTATTAATTTTTTATGTACATATGGAAACTGTAAACAAACATTTTATGGGCTCTACTGGTTTAGGGGAGCGGACATATCGTCATAAGCTCACTCCTGCTTGCCCTCTTTACTGGAGACTCTGACTCACTGTGTTTTTATCAGGCTCTAAAGAGGAGGACTGACTGATAAGTGAGTGCAAAGCCAGCCCTGCAATACCGGTCATTGTTTTCAAGTGCAACAGCGTAAAGACAAGAATTCAGACAAAGCAATGCAAAAAATGTGTAACTAATGTATCTGTAAGACAGGATCCCTTTTCCCAGCAGGTCACAGTGACTTTCTGCCTTCTGGGTTCACTTGCCCAAGCTTGGCACATCTCTTTGGTCTAGTGAGGTCTATCTAGTTTACTTTAATATTTTCAAACCTATGCACTCCTGCAACCTGAGCAGCCTGGGAAAGCTTCATATTTAAGTGCACATGAGTATCTCCCAAAGGACCTGGGATGTTATAACAATTTTTTCCCAAGTGCATCCTTGAGACTTCTCTTTCCCGTTGCTGCCTTAAAACCTCAGAGTGAATGAAGTCATGACTTTGGCAAAGAGCTCACCCAGGTGTGGATCAGTGCAGCTCCATTTGTTATTAATGGAGCAATCTTCCAAAAGGGAGATTAGACAAGTGCACCAGATGCATTAGACACAACTGGGAGTAAATGACTGGCTGCAAGCAGGAACAATTTGGAAATACAGTACTTTTGATTTTACAATAACATTTGTCTGTCAGCTCAGTGGATTGACTGGAGGAAAGAGACTTGACATACTTGAAACAATCACTGCACACACGTGAAGATAAACAGAGTCCCGATGCAGACATAGAATACCTTAAAAAGAGAAGTCTTGGACATAACTGTCCTCTTGTCTGAGTCCACAGGCGGTTCCTCAGCTGAAAAAGAACACACACAGAATAAGAAGAAATTAAGACACATAAAGACAGCTTAAATCAACTAGATGTAACAGCTAAAACATTTATATGGTGTTTTATGGCACAGTTCCATTTAAAAACTCTACTGAAGTGGCCACTGAGCTGCAAACTCTTGACTTGTCAAGTGGAGGTTTCCCTTGTGGATGACAAGAGCTTATAGCAAAAATTAAAAGCAAGCAATTTTCTGCACCAGTGCCTCCAATGGGTGAAATATTTTGTCCAGCAACATACAGTAGTATGTAATGTACATATGAAGAAAAACCATACTGTATGTAGGGTCAAGAGACTGATGAGAATAACGAACATCATTTCTGTCTAAACAAAACCAGACCTCAGAGCCTAATCATTTTATCGAAACAAAAAGAAAACCATTAAATTTAAGAGCTCTCTCAAACAGCACTAAGTACTTAACTCATTCCTATTATCTAAATCTACTTTTATTGCCTTGGTAATGGGACAAGTTAAGCCAAAAAGCCCCCCCCCCTTAAGAAAACAAAGAAACCCACAAATCCAACTAGTGACATGCCCCTAACCAAGCCCCTGCACTGTTTTAATGTTGATGTATGATTCAGAGCTCCCCTGCTGTAAATCTGATGATGAAACACAGAGCACTGCAGCCAAGTGATTCCACTCAACTGTACTTTTTAACAATTGACCTGAGTCCAATGTTTTCACATAATTACCAGTCTGCTGCCAAAACACCAGACAACTGGTGCCAAAACAATAGACAAGAGACAGAAAATAATGAGTCAAACTTTTATTCAAATTTACTGTCTAATAATCTATTTTCCAAAGCTGCTCCATTCTAACGTTGCAGGACTCTTGTGGTACCACAATACAAGAGTTCCCAAACAGTGAAGTTGCACATATGTCTTAAAATAATTAAGTGTATGACCACAGCTTGATCTCAGTCTTTATTAGAGAGTATTACTAAAATTATACTGTTGATTAAGATTAAGGTAAATCAACTGTGACATGCTTAGCTTAACAAACCACGAGGACTCAGTACAACACATATTCCAAAGGACACTTGCCAAAACAAAATAAATAAACTCTAAATGGTGGAAATGGGTTTCTTGCTACCTTGAACCATGAGCACAAAGTATGAGTAATGTGAGTGATGTCAACTATCCTACAGATCCTACAGCCAAATGCTTCTTTTTCGAACTTGACAAAGTGCTTCCACTTGTGCGGTAGAAACCAGACTAAAAGCACAAACAGAATGTTCAGTACAGAGTGTCTGGCTGTTTATGTGTGCTGCCAGCCTGTGAGATAGTAAAGGGCTCGGGGAAACTCCTGCTGCAGCCACTAAGAGACTTTCTGGCCCAAAGCAGAAAGTCCTTTGCCAGTTTGGACAGGAAGCACCATGAACCATATGAACGCACTGCCAGGGCTCACACACTGTCTGTTTTCACGTTCACACAATATCTCAATGGAGACAAATCTGTCATGTTCTTTTCCCTTTTCACTATTGCTTTATTTGGCTCCAGTACTTTTAGTCCTATCATGAAACCACAAAGACACAAGCTATATAAAAATGTTATTACATATATTAGTACATGTATAACAATTTTCTTAGCCACATAAAACCAGATTACATACACAAAATGGTAACTTTCTCAATTCAATATCAGTATTTGTTATGTGTTCTGACTGTCAAGATGTAATTTCATTTCTGTGATGCTATTAATTTGGTACTCAGTTATTTTTAATGCCTCTAATCTGGTTTCCTATTGTACAAGTCTTCTATCTTTAACATTACATTACACTTAACACTCACCCACACACAAGGAGAGATATAAGAGAAAACATAATAGAACATAAAAATCTTTCCCAGGAACAGTTCAAAGTGAACTGTTCGCGATTTGCTAAAATTCTTGAACTTAATGCTCCATAAAACCCCAAAAGGCCCACAAGGTGTTATTTCAATTTCTTTTCCAAGTCATGATTTGTAGACGGTGTATGGCGACATAAAAAGACCTCCAGGTAATAAGTGAAAATAATATGTTGTTTTTTTACTGGAAAGTAAGTCACTCAGCTGCATTATTATTACATGAAATTGATTCAGGGATAGAAGCTAATGGACACAGAAACAGGAAGCCAGTGATACAGCAGACTTTGGGCTCAGGTGGCTGAGTGTGAGCAGCAAGTCGTCCACATAAATCTGGTCAATATATTCTCTCTGTAGCAGCATAATTTCCCAATACAGTATATGATTAAACATTTAGGACCTCCATGCTTAAAAACACAAACAACTAGTCAAGCAGTCACTTCAGCAGACACACGTCAAAACATATCCTTATTGTGGACTGAGGCCAAAAATGCTTCTCCTTAGTGGCAGAGTATTGAAAAAGGCCCTCGTTTATAAGGCAGGTAGATGATCTGACAACATCAATGAGCTCAGTCTACTTTAACACTGAGCAACAGTTGTCGCTGTTTGAGCTCACACAGTCGATTAGACAGACGAGCATTTGAGAGGAGTGAAAGTGGAGAGTTTATTCTTACCCTTTGGCTCTTCTGAGTCTTCTGTTTCCCGAAGCCTAGAAGAGAGACAAATGAGGTCATTCTGCAAACTTACTGACAGAAATTACACAGCTCTTAGCACCAAATCCGAACTGCACTACTGTCTTTGAGACATATCCACTCAAAGCTAATAGTAAATAAATAATGGAACATGAATTAACAAAAGCACTTAGTGTATATAATCCGATAACCACCCTACATTTCCACTTGCTGCTCCTCCACTTCCATGCTGACCGCGATATAACAACACTATGAAGACTTCCATCTATGTCTATGTAATGGCACATAAACATGGGCAGGGACAGCAGCTGCCTGTGGGGTAGTGCTGGTGATGTAATAGGAGGAGGAGTGATGCTGCTTTTAATATAATAGAGCATCGAGGTGGACAGCTGGGACGGGTCAAAGGTTACAGAAGAAGGGGACACTGCCCCAAGCCAGTAGAGCTCGGTGTGACCACAAACATATGCATCCGGTCCTTTGTCCGATGATGCTCCATTTATATACGTAGGAATCAAACCAACCATTTAGTGCTCTCTAGTGCTCTGCAATTTGTTTTCCGTATTAATGCTACAGAAGAGGTACAATTTACGTTGTAATTTTTTTTACTATTGATGTATAGCTGGTGTATTTTTATATTATTGTTCACTATGTAAATACTTTCTCTAAATGAATGACATCACTACCATTGGTACTGGCCACTCCCTATATAAGGTGGCTTCTCTGAACCATTTGCCTGATGAAGGCCTAGTGCCGAAACGTTGTTTTAGTCTGAATAAATCTCACTTTTGCAAGTTGTGGGACAGTGTGCGGGAGTATTTGTTTTTTTGTTAGGTGTTGGGCTGCTCCCTCCTCTCCTATGCACCTGCCCCAGGAAATAGATGTGAAGTTTTTGTCTTCTTACATGGTCAATACTGGAATTTCAGTTTGAGAACAAATCTATAGCAATATCAATAGATTCTAACTAGAAAAAAACATAATAGAGGGTAATTAGTTTTGGATGGTGCCATAACTGCTATTTTTTATTTTAGAGTGAAACCTATAGTAACAATTAGACTTGGTCTGTTTGGCCTTGCATGGCTCACTCGATGTTGTAAGAGGCTACAGCAGTAACTGGTCCAAGACATTAAATGTTAGACAGAATATTTATTAAGTGTGAATAGTGCATGGTGTATTGTGATGGAAAATCCCAATTTGACTTAAGGTGTAACAATACTGACAGTTATGCAACACGGAGCGGCACGCCAAGGTAATTGACTTGAACCACATGTGTGAGCAATGGTGCATTGTTCTGTGTAAGTTCTTGGCAGTCTCGGTGGACAATGCCACCTAGCTCCCTTTTCAAAGCACCGCAACACCCTCCTATGAAACCGCATTGCTCAATGTCACTTCATCAACTCCACCCACCCTATGACTGCAGGCTGCTAGAGCAATATACTGCCATAAAACTCAGGCAGGCTGACTGAGCAGTTCAATAAGAGGTTGGAGAGAAACATGCACTACTCAAGACGCAATAGAGGAAGTTATATAGAGAAAATTCAAACAAGCCATTAATGAGGCAGAGTAACTGACTTCCTCTTTATCATACATACTTAAAATGACAAACGTTACCTTAGGAGAAAGAGACAACAAAGACAGAGCAGACAGGATGTAGTCATGGTTTTAAAATCTTCAAGATTAAAGTCTCTCTGCCTCTAATTTGCGAGATTAACTGTTGAAAGCACCGCAGGTACTGTAAATGTGGGACTCTCAGCCATGTAAACAATAATTACCAAATCCCATTCACTTGAACTCAGAATCCAAGCCAGCTGAAGAACCCAGAGTAGAAGTGTGTTTAATGTTATTATAGTGCCACATACAACTGGGTATTAAATGTAAAAATGTGTAATGCAACCCACAAACAGTCAATTAGGTAAGAATATTACCATCTTGACTGACAGTTTTTGTTATCTTCAGGGCAGCAGAGTTTCCTTTTTTCTATTCACAGTAAAACCCAGTGTGTGCAAAGCTCTTATAAAAAAAAAAGTGAGGAGATGCCCTTAATGTGACAGAATCAGCGGGGATCTTTTTTGTTGGGAGTGTTTATTGTTAAATAAGGCTCCACAGTGTCATCTGGCTCATCATTTGTTGTCTATAAATGACGGCACAGCTGGACGGTGACGCAAAGCGAACATCTCACGCCACTGACAAGAATAGAAGCTGAAATGACAAGCATACCACATCAACTTGACGGTCTGCTTTTATGCTCTGTTAGGGTAGACATGCTACTCATTGCTTTTTTGTGACTGTACTTTCGTTGCATTTGTCACGGCATTCACAAGAACACTGACTTAGATTTGCTAAAACATGTTTCTAAGGCTTTAAAAGTAGTAATTAAAGTAATCTGTAAAAAATAACTGGGTGATAGTATCTCATAGGTCATCAATTGATCTTTATCTTAACATTCCATTAATCTTGAGGCATTAAATCTTGGCAGGTCTTAAATTTCTTGCACAAGACCCAGATATGTCCCCCTCAACTCATTCCAACCCCCGCTGTTCCCTCAGGCTGTTTGTCAAGAACAGGCAAGTCTGGCTATGTGCACAAACCAAAAAACCAAAAAAAAAACATGTTTGATTACAGCTAAAACCCCACCATGACCACACACGTTCTGCTCCATCTAAGTAGAAGCCTTTTAAACATTCCTGGCATATTAGAAGAGACAGTCCAAAAGTACCTGCTTGATCTGTCAGAAAGGTAAGTATTGTATTGACTGCAGAGTGAACCACAACAGCGTACGTGTTATCACAACAGAGCAGACCTTCAGGGCGAAATATGGCCAATTTAGGGAATGTTGGAGGTAGTGTTTACAGAAAACTGAGAAAAAAAAAATGTAATCAGTAAATGTTCACCAAATGACCGGGCATGCTGCCAGCTATTCCTGCTTGCTTAGCTGTCAGATTATAAAATACACACTAGTTAAAGCACTAAATCTAAAAAGGGTGCTGCAGTGCAAACTTATGTATGTTACTGATGCTTTTAAACGTATATACTGAACTCTGAAATCTGGTAATGGTGACCCCGTCTGCACCCCTCAGTTTACTTACAAACAAAATTAAGATGATTACCAAATGCTACTACAAAGGGAATGCTTGTTATCACCATGGTTGCATGTTACCTAATCTAAAATACTGACTTTTCGAATCCCTGTTGAAATGTTTACCCGAGGAGTCTAAACTTAAGCAGCTTAAGTGCTTCATGTCTGGGCAGGTTTAATGCACTAATGGTAACTTATTGTCTTTCATATACAATGGGTATAAGTGGTCTTTTGTCTGAAACACCGTGAATAAATGAACTCACCTTGAGGACAGCTTTTCAGAAGAGACTGTCTCTGATGAGCACAACACTGCCGTCGGCTTGGTGTCCTCTGTGTGATGAGCAGGCACGTCATCATTGCTTTCCAAAGGCGCTGCAACTTTATTCTCTCTTCTGCTAAATGTTTGCTCTAAAACATCATCATTGTGTGTTTCCCTTTTTGCTGTTTCGGATGAGTCATCTATTTTTCTGTCCCTGCGAACATATCTGGAGGTGAACTCTTCTGTATTGCCGTAGCGCTTGGCGAGTTCCCTCCTCCTTTCCTCTTTGTAGCGGGCAATTCGCTCAGCCTTGGTCTCCAAGGTTGAGCTTTGTAAGGTGTCAACTCCATCCATTTAGGCAGCAAAAGTCTTAACTTTTTCTAGATCCTCTCTGACAGCAGTGTCTCACTCCATCCAAATCATCCCAGTGCTGCAAATCAAAAAGAAAGATATCATTAGTCAGCCACATTTGGAGAGTTCAATTTCAAATGACAGCCTGCCAAAAACCTTTTGGATCTACTGAGTCTTACACGTCTACAGCTTTCCTGCTCCTACACTCGCAGATGTAGCCAAAGCCAAGCCCTGTCCTGCCCCTATAACACCCCCCTACCCCTACCCCGAGAATGATGTCAGCTTAGCTCAGCTCAAAGACAGACGACCACCGCGCTGAGACTCTCATATAACCCCTCTAGTCCATCACTTGGAGCCAGCTGGAAAAAGAAAGAGGACAAAGAGTGAGAAAGTGAGAAACACATATCAAAACATGACTTAATCCCACTTTATTTCTGACTTAATGGAGCTTTGTGTGTGAGCTTATGACCTCTTAAACATTCCCTGACATAATGACTCACAATTTGCTACACAATGCATAATCACTATTGGTGTGAATTTATATAAGTTCCTGCAGGTTTTACTGATGCTGCTAGAACTCAGACCCTTGCTAAAATAATCTTAGCATGCCTGACTTACTAATTGTGATGAAAAGTTTATTGAAGGAGACAACATTTTGTTCCACCAAGCGACTACAGAGGGGGAAACCACACAAGATGCAGAGGTTTACTTAAATGCATCATCAGCTGACAACAGCAATAAAAGCTTTGGACGCACAGAGTCAGGGATTGCTCCAAAGCATCGGGGTAGTTCCAAAGACATTTCTCACAGCACAAATATGCTTATAATACTTTGGAGCTTGGATACAAAGACAGTCGAGGTATGGTTTTGTTAAAAAGAGGGTATCCATCTTATTATACATGATAGATTTAGTGCAAGAGCTTAAGAGTGGGTCAAGGCAAAAGGGGGTAAACAAAAAGTAAGTCTGGTCAAAAGGTGGATAAATGAGCTGACTCCGAGACCGTTTCTGAGATGACGACAAGCTTGAACCAATCCCTCGCGCACCCCTCTGACCCCTCACCACCTGCTGAGCTGGAAAATCCGGCGCCGAAGCTAGACTCCTGGCCTCGATAAAGAGCAGATTTGAAATATTACACAGGAAATCGCTGTATACGTCGAAATGGGTCTGTCTTCACCTTGACCTCTTCCACCTGACAAAAAACAGCTAAAAAATAAGGGAGCATGTCATCTGTGGAACCTTTTAACGTATTAAGTGTTACTTTGCTGGACATGCTGCTCTGCTCCGTCCCAATACAACATCTGCTTTCAAAATTAACAAATCAGCACAGGTCAAATCTATACCTATTACCAAGTGTCCATAACGACTGGAACTACATAAATAAATGATCATGCTCAAACTTTTCAAAGGAAGTTTTGGTGCATTATAAAAGGCACGGTGCATTTATGAAATATGCAGCCTTAAACAATTTGTAGCACTGAATCTAGCCTCAAGCCTTTGAAAGCTCTGTAGCACAAAGGGAAAATGGATGTTATGGAAATTATACTGCCGTTCCGCTCTTGGGTAAAATGTTTATAGTTTTTTGATAAGGTTGCTTTGGCTGTGATGCTCAAGAAGCTGCAAAGCCAAAACAGCTGGGTATGAATTACAAGCACAGGCCTTCTTGGTAAAACAAGAGCAGACTTGATTTAGCTTTTGAACATAATGTCATTTGATTATTTTTTTCCTTTTGAAGGCAAAAGATCCCTGGAGTTTACGCCATGTTGATTTCAGGACTGCTCACGCTTATATAATTTACCTACCTATAAAAGGAGTGCTCAACGGTACGCTAAAGCTGCTCGCTGGAGAACCAGAACGTTCAGGCTGCTTTGTTTGGAAACTGCCCCGTGTTATTTTAAGCAACAAGGGGGACTATGTGAGTCATAGGTTAGAAATCATCACTCCTATCAGTGAATGTGAACTCATGCAAGAATATTGTTTATTACCTATTTATGGTTATTTCGCCCCAAAGAAAAAGAGGACAAGTAAACGGCCATAAAACAACTAAAACCTAATTTGTTTAAGATGAATGTGAATAAATAAGTTGTTGATTGTTTTTTCTGACCTTCTCTGACTCTTTTTTTTACAATATTCATGCTGTTAAACCAGTCCCTCCTGCTTTTTTCTTATTATTTTTTAAAATCCTTTAGGGCTTGTAAACAAATTGTGTCCTTCGTTTTCCAAATGCTCGAGTCTTCTCTGACCTCTGACTGTCCGTGGGGAGGTGTCTTTGGCTGTGAGAGGAAGATCTGTCTCAACAAAAGCCAACTGTGTCACTTCCTGACTGTGGCCCGGGCCGTATCCTCTCTCATAAAGGCCCAATTAATCAGGAAATGTTTCTCATAAATTTGCCTCATGTCTAGAACGTCCTTGACATAAAGGGACAGCAGTTGAAAGGAGAAGGATTTGCATGGTTTCAATAAGCGTACATCCTCTTTATGGCCGATGAATGAAACTGATGCATGATCCAGAAGGGAGAAGCTGCACCACAACATAAAATACGAAGCTGCCTACGCATTTCAGGTATGTTCCAGCAGCAAAGAAAGAATCTGAAGTACTGTGCACATAAACATTATGTAAAGATAAGGCCAAGACAGAAATCTGCGTGACCTTTGTATCACACTGGTCTGTGTATGTAGTGGGATTTACATCTCCACACAAGAGCACAAAGAATGACTGACTTTATCTGTGGCTTACAGTTGATGTGCAGCGGTTACTAGAGTTGAATATAAATACTAACATGAGCAACAATGATTTAATACTAACAAGAATAATCGTATGAAAATGTCTCAATTTCAACAAGCATGGATCAATAATGATTTCTCACTGAAAACAGCACAGAAGAGCAGTGATAGTGAACTTCTGGCATAGCTTAGTTGTCCAGTTCTCTTTATTGTCATTGTTTATTTGTGGTTTATCAAAGTTTTAGTTCAAGCCAAAGGAACCTGGTACATGTTGTGTTCACCATGCACACAAAAACGGAACCCCACTTAAAACCATCTTAAACCAAATCCTGATGTGGCCCAAGTACCAGATTTCTAACAAATCCTACTTCCCTGGAAGGGAATGTTTCAAACGTGACAAACCATTAAAGACTTGAAAGATTTGACTATAATGCAATAGTGACTCCAGGTGGTATTTATTACCTCCAGCAAATGTCAAATAGCATGCATCTGCAAGAAATACATTGTAATAAAGCTTTCAAATAGGATTTCAAATCAGCCAAGTACAAAAAGTTTACCAGTGGTAATAATCTTAAAATATTTTCAACAATAATTTTATCAATGCCAATTTAAACATTAAATCTGGACCTCATTTTACCTACAGGACAAAAAGACGAGAGGTAGTTTAAGATGAGGTTGACTCTTGACATACATTTTTTCCCAAGAGAAGAGGGTGGAGAGTGGAAAGTCTGCTTCACTGAGAAAGCCAGGTGCCAGTGCATGGTTTGCAAAGACAGAAGCAAAAACTAACCACCATATTTCTTTATTTTTCTGCAGTGGTTATGAGAAACCTCTTATTTAACTATTGTACATTATTTATTAAACTTTTGTGCAAAATTAACATTTGACAACTGCGATAGTGGCATTTAACATTGGCCTGTGTCTCGTGTTTCAACTGCTGTTATCCATATGTAACATGTTTGTATCCATAATAGCATATGACAGCGCAGAGGTCATGTGACCAGCCAGCACAAGCAGATAGGTCTAAGTGCGGTTCACCAGCCCCTAATCCAATAACTCCATCTTCCACATAGTGTTCATTAAGCACATGGCTTTCCAACCCATTTATTAACCCAACAAATGCATGAGAACACAGGGGCGGAGCGGGATCGGGGGAGTGTCACACTTGAGTTAAGCCTCCCTCATACGACAATCAACCACATACTGAGCAGCCAATGTGTTTCTCATTATAAAGCAATCTTTCTGCTAATAAAGCACTCTGAGAGCCCTGCCTATGACAAATGTCAGAACTAAGTTTTTATTCATAACTGTACAATCTTACAGCGCATCTTGTTAAATTGGAGCCTTCACTAATCATGGGCTTCAAAGAAGAACTATAGTGACAGGAATGTTTGACTAACGTGGCAAGAGCCCTTTACTCACATGACTCAACTTGGCTAAAGATTTAATGGCGTGATATATAAAGTGTTGATAAAATTTGGGTTTAATATTTCTTTACTGAAACAGGCATCACCGTTTGTGTTTAGTAAGTGGGTGCACCAGACCATCTGCTCTGCACTTCACTTCAAGTAGGCCATTTGCTCAGGACACAGGGTGAGAGACTGAGGGGAACAAACAACACTGGACAAATGACACAAGCAACACTCAAACTGGGTTCACATGAAAATATTTTTGCATATATGCATGAGCTATACTGAGCTAGGGGCGCCCCCAGGTAAACTGTGCTTAACTCAGAACAGAACCATGTTTGATTTACTGAGCATATTTTGTGATTAATTAGTTCCATCACTGGTTTGGTTAAGAGCAAAGTAAAATACTTACTTAAAAACTGTGCAAAAGGTACCCAAAATGAATAAGTCACTGATTTCTCCTTTTGGAGAGGAAAGAGGGAGGAAGGGAAGTGGGAAAATGTAGAAATACAAAAGGAGACTTAAAGAAATGCAAAGGTCAAAAAGGAAAAAAAGACGGGAAGCAGGGTGAAGAGGAGAGTCTTTTGTTGGGATGGAAGTGGAGGCTTTGTGGGGCATGTGTCTCCAGGGTGCCAGGGGGCCCAGCATGGTGGTACGGGGGCAAAGGGAGGACCAGGAGGAGGAGGATGGGGTGAGAACAGGGCCTGAGACTAATCCATCTCCTCTCTCTCTCCCAGACACAAATCCCTTTTACCAGAAGTCCTGCTGACGGCAGCCAGTCAACCAAAATGCAGTTGACATAACAACCCCCGGGGTGCTCATGCCTGCAGTCTGCTGTGCCTTAGTAACTGACACTGTAAAAACTGAACTGACCTGCTGGGGGCGGGGCCAACATTGCCACCAAGTAAAAGAAGCCTACTGCTCCCTTTCTTTCAAATTATTGTCAAGAGGCAACAGCCAAACTCAATAACGCATTGGGATTTAACAGAGAGGAGCATGTGTGCACTCTGTCTATTTTTGTTTGACTTACAGGCAAGGCTTTGTCCAAGCCTTCCTGCTTTCTGTTTGCCAAATTCAAAGGAGCCATTAAAATGTGACGTATGGGAAGGCAAACAAGCAAACATGCGACCAAAAAGGCTCGATGAACAGAAACGCACACATCCAAGCGTGGAAGTTTGAGTGTAAATGGGAAGGGTGGAGTTCACAGAACCTTATCTTTCTAAGAGATCATATGCACTCTCTGTTGAGCAGGATAATGTAGGCCAGAAACACCCACACAGCATCTTTTATTAGACAGACATACTAGAGTTAAAGGGCCTCACCTCACAACAAATTACTAGTTTTTGTTACGCACCAACAAAGCATCACCTCACTTCAGGATCACTTCAAGTGTGCTGGAGCTGCATTTACAAAGATTTGAACAAATTGTGTCTGTCCAAAGCATCAATCATAACATCCTGACAGTAAATTGATAATAAAAAGCTCATTTCATGCAGTTCACAATCCCTTGACTAATACCTTTGTTTTGTGTGCGTTGATAAGATTATGCATTCAAGTAGTCCAAGCGTTCTGATCCAGCTAAACGGAATTAACACATTGCACTACAGTGTAAAACATGAACTATGATGTGCAATGTGCAGGATATATCAAACAGAGGGAAGTGGGAGGAGGGCTCTCTGGGGTGAAGTGTCTCATCCAGAGAGTCCAGTTGGTCGGGGTTTTTTTTCTCCCTCTCGGCTCTGGGCTGTCCACGGCGGAGCAGACACCATCTGGCCAGCTGGAATGCAACTGAGCAAGGGGTGGGGAGGGGGTGGTATCTTGTTGTGGGTATGGTTATGGCTGACTGACGGGGTATTAACCGTAGACAGTAGTAGAAATCATGCTACAACACAGCAGCAAATCCAGAGCACAGGTAAATATAAAAAAGCATGTGTTATTATCTATACTGAAAAAAAAAATTAAGCAAACACAAGATCAACAATATCAAGCTAAAATTATCAATGTTTGTAGGGTTGGCCTTTAAAAAAATGCCAATAAACTAATTCAAAACATCACTACTTTTTTTTTTTGATTCATTTTAGATTTAGTATTGAAATAGGGCCAAAGGTAAAACAACTAAAATGTAGTCTGAAGGGAGCTTAGAACTACCTCTCCATATGGAAACTCTTATGCTTGTGCAAATCAAATGAAAAGACCAAAGTATAACCATATGCTTATGTGCAATATTTTACCGGTTGAAGTTGTCACTGAAGTTGGCTTTGGCTGTGGAGTCACTAACCAAATACAGCTCGTGTGTCAGTGTTGAAGCTGGAAGCGCTCCACTCTAACTGCTATGTGCGTTTATAAATATGTCATAGTGGAGATTAGCCCATGCATAACCTCTTGTAGTCGTCCCTGTGGAGTTCCTATTGCTCATTTTGTCACATCCCTTCTGCTTTGGATAAATATTTGAACAGGATTACCTTTTGGCTATGCAGTGGACATCAGCATCAGACCTGACAAGAGCTGTTGGTGAGTGGGTGGATCTCCTGCCTGGACAACTTTCTAACAACATAACACTATACACATTAAGTGTCATGTAAATGCCTTTGCCGTTTCAATAAAACTAACTGGATCTTAATTGTGACACTAAACAAAGGCAATAACTGTTGCTGTAATACTACACAGAAACAAGCCGCAGAAGCAAAAGCATCATCAGCATTAATACAAAAAGGTTTCAATGACAAGTACATATCTCCTATTGAAAGTTGACTATTCCTCACAGAATCTGACCCATGCCCACCATTAAATTAAATCCACCATTTACACTTGTGACAACTTGTTTCAAACCAAAAAGAAAATTAATTTACAATTGTCTGAGTTCAGACAAGCCTCTACAGCAGCAGCAGCCCATGGGTAGTGTTAGGTAACTAGATCCTGCAGGGGCAACACTACACCACTCCAGCACTGACTAGAGCTGTACAGGTGAATGATAACACTTACCAAAACCACATAACATTCACTGCTGTAAGACAACAATGGCATGTCTATACTTTTGTCTCAGACCTGCACATGATCCAAAGACGCATGCAAAAGGTGCCAAGAGCCACTCCCTGTTTGGACAAGCGCTGGACTCGAAACACCACACACGCTTACTTTGGGTCAGTGGTGAGCGCAACGTTTCCAAACACTGTAATACATTTTCCTGGATGTTAACTGTTACATGGACGTGTGCTGTCATGCTTAGCTGTTGACACATACAGTAGACGCTGTGTAGTGGCTTATCAAGGCACGCATCAGGTTTTCTTTTTCTTGTGTTGCTCAACTCCAGCTGGCCTGTTGTGACAAAGACCAGAGGATGCCTTGCAGTTGGAAAATAACAGTCTGGCAATCATCAAATACTATAGCCTTTGGATATGAAGCGTCAATGGCTCTATTCTACCTCTAATATGAGAAGGCAAACACTAGCTACTTTATAGGGATTGGATATATTGCTTGTTTTATGGCTCCTATGTTACCAGTGATGCCTAGGATGTGCTTCTATGCTCTAAAAGCAAGATACAAAACACATTTATCTTTAATTTATGACCTAAACATCAGGTAAAAGATCTTTATTATGTTATGCCAATACATAAAGTCATAGAACCAGTTACTGTTATTCATATAGCCAAGTCATTAATCCATTGTACATTATGCCCTTTGCAAGTATTTGCATAGCTGGGACAGTTTGACACAGACAAACATGACTCTGATTCCAGGCTATAAGCCATTATACAAGCTCTGACCCACTTCTCTGCTGAACAAAGTTAATAATTCTGTCATAGTATAGTACCAGCATTGCAGCATGTGTGTTGTTTTCTCACACTTTCTTATTACAATTTGTTTTCACAGGTGGTTTGACAGAGGACAAGTCCAGCTGCTTACTCTCCTGTAACTGTTTACAGAAAGACTGCTCTGTGGTCAGCTTAAAACCACACGTAAATCTGCCATTGTGAAATATATACGTAGTGCTGTATATGTACTCGCATGAGCAGTGGCTTGACCATTAGCCAACTGCTTTGACAGTCAAGGTACTTACATAATGAGTAGTAAGTACATTTAAATGGTAGAAGACTTCAACTATTGGCTGCTTTGATATCGTCACGTTGGCTGTTGTTAGGAAAGGAAATTTCACAAGCTAATGCAATGGCAAATGTCTAATGGTGTTTTGACATAATGCAATATACACACCCTTTGTATACAGTTTAACTCTAGGTGAACAGGTGATCATATTTTTTTCTGTAAAAATGTAGTGATTGCGATAAGCTAAGCATTCAAGTGAATCCATAATAACGCTGTTATTATACAGCAGGTAACAACATTTAGTTATCATAATGGTTTGGTACTATACCTGGAAACCTTAGGAGTATGCTCTTGTGTCATCAACCTTGCAGATACTCTTTTATGGCAATTTTTGGAGCCTACTTTTTTAGTAAATTGAAGACGAACGCGTACTTTGAATAGTTAATGCTAACGTGACTTTAAACGCGTATGTTAGCTAAAGTCGGCGGTCTGAACTTTAAAACCAGTCGACGACAGAACTAGAGAAAACATAAAAATGCAAACGCAAAACTTTGCTCCCTTCAGAAAAGACTGTAGCAGCTATCCTTGTGGTCTGGGAAGCCGGTGGATAGTCACAGCTCTCTGTTTTGTGTGTGGGCTGGTAAGTCACTGATCCCAGGCTCCTCAAACTTAAAATACTCCGTCGCTTGTGATTGGTTCAAACTGAAAACGAGAAGTGTTGTGCTGCATTTACGTGCGTCTGTAAATCACATAACTGTGTTCTCCGGGTAAAAAAACTAATGCTCGGAGTTGTTATCATTGACAGTCACTAATTATAATCTAATTAACTACAAAACGAGGCATCTCTGAAAGGCTGATGTGAGCTGCTAAAATCAACATTCATCTGAAAAAGAAGATTAGAGTATGTTTTTTTGATATACGCAAAGAGTGAAAGTTAGTCATAACAAGTGCGTAGATGTTGTGGCTTGTTGACGGAAATGCTATATTTTTTTTTTACTTCCTACATTTTATGCACTTTAATTAATAACAATTTCCATCGAAATGACACTCACTTATTATCACAAATTATTTTTAATTACGTCAAAACAAATGATCGTGTATGTCCTCAATGCCTTTCTATGCATAACATTTTAATCTATAGCGCCCCTTGCTGCTCAACCTGAGTCAGTAAACATTAAGAACGCACCACATCATTATAATTGTGTAACCTCAGCATAAAAATCTGTCCACTGCATCTAGCAACTGCCAGGCATAACAGAGGCAAACACATTGTTAATAGATTTAAGTTGATTTAACCTATGTGTGTCTGCTCCCATGGGGGCATGTAAAAAAGAATGATCAGATTTGTTCCTGAAACCACAAACAGGCTATATCAGCAGGGGTAGGTAGGAAGTGAACATTAAAGGGTCCAGAGACATGGACCCACAACATACACTGACAACAACACTCAGAGATTTGTCAGACGCCCACACACAGTGATTTATTTTGTTTAGCCCACACAAATATATAAAATCCCAACTGCTTGATTTTGTTTGTTCGTCGTCTTTGTATCAGCAACAATCCATCTCTGTCACAGAGCGGCAGTGCTCAGTGAATTACTGACACTCCGATGATAAATTGTCAGTGAATACAGTATTGTTTCATTTTCTTTCATTTACTTTCAGTTTTCAAACTCCTACTTGGAAAGTCAAAGGCTGTTAATACAAGTTGTGGCTCCACTGTTGTGACAGTCTTTGTGCCGCTCTGCAGTTCTCAAGGGCAGATTAGCTGGGTAGCACAAACCCCACCTGCAAATTATAAATATTGTAATCATAAACCACTCTGTAATAACCGTTTGTGCGTGAATACAGAAAATAAGAAATAAAAAATCTTGCAGTTGCAGTGATGCTTACCTTGTCTGGGCTTATGTTAGGACACCCCCAGTTGTACAGGTAGTAGTGCACACTCTTTCTACTGATGGTAAACTTCAGCTTTTCTAGAAAATTCCTGTTGTCCATCACATCCAAAGCAGCAAAGACATCAAAACCTTTCTGTTGGTAAGGTAAAAGAGCACAATAGTGTGCCAGCATTTAGTCAGCGTTCATTGTATGCACTAAAACTCTAAAACAAATATATTTAGACGTAAGCTCTGAATTTTCTACCAGCAGGGAACCATAAAGACAAGTCTTATACTTTGGACATTGTTTGATATACACTAACCGGACACTTTATTAGGTACGCATGTTAAATTGCTTGGTAACACAAATTTCCTTTCGGCAACACATGGCAGCAACTTGATGCATTTAGGCATCTAGATGTGGAGTAGTCGGCTTGATGAAGTTTAAACCGAGCATCAGAATGGGTTTACAGAGAATAGTCAGAAAAATAAAAATATCCATTCAGCGACAGTTGTGTGGACAAAAATGCCTTGTTGATGTCAGAGGTCAGAAGAGAATGGGCAGACTTTTTAGAGATGATAGAAAGGCAATAGTAGCTCAAATAACCACTCGTTACAACCACGGTCTGCAGAATACCATCTCTGAACACACAACATGTCGAACCAGAAGCAGATGGGCTACAGCAGCCGAAGACCACCCCGGGTGTCGCCCCGTCAGCTAAGAACAGGAACAGAGGCTACAATTCGCACAGGCTCACAAAATTGGAGAATAGAGGTTAAAAAATGTTGCCTGGTCTGATGAGTCTTGATTTCTGCTGCGATACTCAGATGGTTGGGTCAGAATTTGATATTTTCTTGGCACACTATGGGCTCCTTAGTACCAATTGAACATTGTTTAAATGCCACAGCCTGCCTTAGTATTGTTGCTGACCATGTCCATTCCTTTATGACCACAGTGTACCCATCCTCTGATGACTACTTCCAGCAAAATAATGCACCATGTCACAAAGCTCAAATCATCCCAGACTGAAGAATTAAGGCAATTCTGAAGGAAAAAGGGGGTCCAGTATGGTACTAGCAAGGTGTACCTAATGAAGTGGCCGGTGAGTGTATATTGTGAATCATCTACAGTAGTCAGTGTTAAAAAATCCTATCAAAAAGTCAAAACAGGTTCATGAATAATAAAAATATAGCCTGTTAGTTTATGTATTTTTAATGTTACAGTACAGGGGTGCTAGTATTTTGTCTTTTACTGAACCAGTCTGAGACCTAATTTAAATGAAGTAGATGTTTTTTTTTTTTTATTCATTTTTGGCCCACTTACAGATTTAGCCAGGACCAGTGTGTCCTCCATAAAATCCACTGGGTCTGTGGAAGTGCACACAAAGTACAAAAGGTGAGCCTCTCTCAGAACTGTGTGCAAAGGGTGATTGAGAACTTTGGACGAGACGCTGTAGAAACTCAGCATGTCTGTCAGTGCTCCATCATCACTCTGCGAACAAAGGAGGTATGTGTCAATAGGCTTTTCACTCTCTTTTGGCATAATGCAGGTGGTACATTATAACAGACCTGGACCACATAGGAGTCTACCAGATTGTCTCGAGGAAGTAGCCAGTGCTCTATTTCCTCAAGAGACAAGATGGCGCTGAGATCAAACTTAGACGTGTTGGCTCGGAGCAGTGAGTGTATCGCTGGAACATCTGCTTTGGTCATTGAACGCAGACCCGGTGTCTTTGTCGCCTGCAACAGAAATATGCAGTAAAGAACAATGCTGTCAGAAGCAATATTGTAAGTAAATTGTAAGCTGTATTTTTTAAAGATTGACATTTTTTGAAAACATTGCATTATCAAACTTAATTTAGTCTTCCCTTTTGGAATGTTCAGATATATTTTTGCATGTGATTTCATTACATTTAAAATCATGTGCATTAAGTTAAAATGTGGACTTTGAAATCATCCATGCACACATTATTTTTGCAATTTGTGATTTATTGTAATCAGTTGGACCATGATAATGAGATCGTTGAGATTGCCACTGCTCTGTTGTTAGTAGGTTTCGCCTGTAGATGGCGGTAGAAGCTCACCTCTGGCAGCCTGTTGAACTTCAGTGCTCGCTGCAGTGGCATGTTCTGCCTCACACCTGGGTAGTTGACTTCCATCAGCTTCCGAGTATTGAGAGGACGATGCCAGGACCTTTTCATATAACAAACGAAAAAGTATAAAATTAAATAAATGTGACAAAGGAAACACTGTCACTGCCACAGTGGTGAAAGTTCTAATTTTGGCTTTAATGCTAAATGTGATCGCTTACGTGCAGGTGCTCAGTGGCGTAGGTAGCACTACGGCAGCTGTGTAGACAGCTTGCAAGAAGCCCTGCTGGTTGACCCGTCTGGTGAGTTCTCTGATCAAAACTGGAGTCATCCTCTTGAGACGAAGCTTTTTATGGACACACAGGAGTCTGACCTGCACCATCTTTATCTCTCTGTAAAATATGTCAATGATGTTTTGAGACTGCAAATAAAATTCATATGTATTTGCACATAGGCTACTCACCTGTCATAAACACGTACATCTACAGGAACAGCAGCTATGAAGCCCACTAGCTTCTTATTGGTGTCTACTCTGACACCACAGTGCCACTGGGGCAGCCATTGTGGAGACTGCAGAGCCCTTTGCATAGAACAAATTGCACACTGTTTGTAATACTGTGTGGACATATTGGTAACCAACCACAATTTAAAAGGAAATAATTCATGTCAATGTTGCATAGTTATAAGTTCTGAAGGAGGTTATTCTTGAACATGGCATACTTAAAATGGAATACAGTGCAAAATAATGACATTTTATCAGGGTAATTCTATTAGAATCAGCTATTTCTTCTAAAGTCCAAAATTCAATGAACAGATCACTTGCCCAAAAGTTACCATTTGAAATATTCCTGGCAGAAGTCAGGCCTGACAGTGTTGTCATCCTCCTCCGTGTAGTTTTCATTTAGAAGTGTGCAAAGTTCTTTCAGCTACAACCAGAATTGGGCATGGGTTAAAATGACTTATATTTCTCACTCAATATAACAATAAAGCGTTTTCACAAACCCCTTCAAAAAAGAAAGAGCCTAAAGCAACAATAAAATGTTCAAATTTTCCCAAAGAAAGACTTTGATAGATGTGTTTTTATGTCTCACCACTGCAGAGTCTGTGAGGTCCAGAGTGTCCCATGAAAAGCCTTGGGGCAGAGAATAGGGCTCCGTGCGGACACTGGTCTCGATTTCTGCTATTGGACCGTAACTTGTAACAGTATCACCTACGGACACATAAAAAAAACATTTGCAAAGAAAAACGACCTGAAACTGATGTCATAGACCACCAACGTGCCATTAAAAGCACTGGAAATTATGAGTTTTTAACTTTAAAATAATAAAAGTCTCTTTAAAGTCCTACCCAGTTTGGGGACAGGCTGCGTATCCCAGAAGCGGTATTTGTGTTTCTTTGCTTGCTGCAGAGTCCTGGGCAGAATTGGACCCAAATTAAAAAGATGGAGGGCCCTTTGGATTTCTTGCTGTTTCTCTTCTGGCAGTGCATCTAGCTTTTGGTGCACAAGCAGTTAAAAACATAACATAAGCAGCAAAAGATCACGCCATCCATATCTGCACTCACTCAAAGACACAAACCAAAGCATATGGGTCCCTGGGGCCTTCGGGTCTCCAGTTATCTTCCTTCTTTTTTTGCTTCTTCATCTTTTTACTAGCACCACTGTCATCTTCTGTCTGCTTCTTTTCACTGCAAAACATCAGTCAAATAGAATAAAATGCTCTTTTATTTGTGGACTTACAAAACGAGTGTACTTACTCTTTTGAACCCGTCATTGTTGACCTTGTAGATGGACTGGACTAGTTTTTTGTCTGATACAGTTGTGGCTTGTTATCTTGTATTGACCAGCAAGGGGAGGGGAGTATCACCAAACCCAACTCCCACCCAGTCAGTACTGGAGATAACCCACTTCAACACAAAGCAGCTGTTAAATTAACTATTATTACAACGCAGAGTGCTTGGGACTTTCCATTACAATATATTCATTGAGCTCTTTTATTGGAATCATCTTTATAGATAAGGCCAAATGTTAAGGTCTAACAACTGACTAATTAGTCTCTGCAGAACTTAATTTGGGTAGATCTTAATATACTGGAAAGCTTAATTTATATTGCCTACATAACAAGAGAGACTGATCAAATTTATGTCTAGTATGTTTTTGTGTTAGGGAACTGTCTTTATACACATCTTTTGAGATATGCCTATAGATTCCATAAAGGTAAAAGTATTATTATTATTATATTATCATTTTAAATGTAAGACATGACTGCATGTCAATCAAAAGACATCCAATTCAAAAAATATCTGTATTTAAACATTTGTGTTGTACAGCTTAATATTTATCATTCATTTTAAACTGAACAGCGAGTTGCTTTATTTTGACTGATATTTGCAGTTAAAAAAAATTCTCCTATGCATCATTGCTTATACTCGTTTTCTAAATCAATGCTTTGGAAAATAAAAGGTCAAAGAAAAATGGACTCTCCGCCTTTTTGCACTTCAGAGCCATGAGTTTGTACTCCTTCACAGTAACTCCAGGATCTGTCAACATTTGGGAGCAGTATGTAAATGAAACACATTTGTCCTGGCACTGCTATTTATTATTTGTGAACCATTAATGATTGCCAACTTCTCCAAAATACATTGAACTAGTACAACCAGTTACTACACATTTAATGAGAACTTCCTCAGTTAAATTGTGGCACATCTTACACACAATCTTCTGCATCTTTCCATTGCCCTCTTTCCTCTTAATGCCCATAATCCCACCTGTGACAACAACAATGTGTACCCCCTGTGTATAACCAAGGGAAGATTAACTGTGGTCTCTGAGGAGTCTATTGCTGCTAAACTCATTTAGGGAGTATTGTCAAGAGTCCAGAGCCTTTTCCCTAATATATCTGTGCCAACATCAGTGCTAAAAATGGCCCACTGTGCTTTGTTCTATGTGTTTATCAGTGAAACCTAAATGTAAAATAGATGTGCCCCCTGTTTTAAGATTTAAAGTCAAGCCTGGAGCTATTTTTGTGTCGGCTTTCAGCTTGTAGTGTTGCTGCCACCAAAAACCAACACAAACAGGAGAAGGATGCAAATATCTGTCACTAAGGTGGAAACAAGATGACAACAACAAGACAGGCAAAAGAAAAGTGTTCAGCATCATGTTAACTATGCATGCTAATTGCTCAAATTAGATGAATATTGGAGCCGCGGAGTCTAAAAACATTCAAGCAGAAACACTCGAGGCAGCATCTAGATCAAAAAATCAATCTCACTTTTTTGTTCTATTTAATCTGGACTCAACATAAATACAGCATTTACAAGTTGACAGTTTATTCAAAAGGAAAAGTAGCCTACAGCTGAATTGTCAGCTCTTATTCAGCCATGAGCACTAAAAGTAGATGGAGCCAAGTTTCTTTACAATCATCGGGGAATCCTCCACAGGGCCTACTATGCCTTTAACTTACTCTAGTGAGACACATTTTACTTTTACGTGATGGTCTATGTGTTGCAAAAGGTCATCATGTATTCAGATGATTATGTAAACTTTGGATCCCATAATTGTCATCATCTAAATGTATTAAAGTTTATTTGCAGAGAATTATAGAGTTTCACATTTAAACTGCTTTTCTGACTGTGCCATATGAGTGCTACTCATTCACGTAATAGAAAAGCACCCAGCAAGCTACAACTTTAATCCATACCAGTTCATTTAATATCTATAAAATGGGACACAATTATAATGAGAACTATACAGTCCTTTATAGATGTAAAGGGATACATTTTCATAATTGGACTATTCCTTCCTTTACCACATGCTTTTAATTCAACATCTCCATTTACCTGAGAGTAAATTACCACCTAGATTATGTCATCCATTTAGATCCACCCTGTGTTCATCTGTAGCTAAATCCAATAATGCTGACTAAAAGTGCCTCCATTATAACAAACCTAATCATGGCTCTGGACTGAAACTTGTTATATAAAGACTTGCAACTAATTATGCTTCATATGGTATAGCTGGCAGATTGTGAACAGGGGTAGTCACTAAAAGTAGGTTTTACATAATAGTGGCCCGAAAGCGAATTTTTTGGTGTACGATCATTTCTGCGCAATTTCTAAAAATATTTGGTGTGTATACTGTCTATAACACAGCAATCTGTTTATTTTGTATTGTTATCAAAAGGGTTTTACGATACTCTCGGGAAACGTCACCCAACAATACACCATCAGCCGTGGTTGATTTAAGCAAAAACAGCAAAAACTGGGAGAAAGATAAGTTTTTATTTACAACCCCTCCTCTGTAAAAACTCTCCGGAGCCAACATTTGCTCAAACACAACATTAAAAGTAGACAGCAGTCCAAATCTAACACATCTCGGTCTGTCTCGCCGAACCCCTGTTGCTGCTGTAGGCGTTCACTCTGTAATCGACCTGTCTATAGTTTTTTTTCTTATGAAAAATGGACATTGCAAAAGGCTACCGTTCATTCACTATTAAGTACCGGAGGGGCCCCTTCGCCGACTCCGCTGAGGCTGGATCGTGGCGACGAGTGACGCTGGGTCTGGGGCTCATGTTTATTGTTTAAAGTTGTATTATTAGTTTTTCATTAAAATACGAGTTGACAACAAGTAAAGTTACACATCATATATGTACTTTCTTCAAGTTTTTAAGCCTCAAACGTTGTTCCGTTGTCACGTTTCATACAAAAAACAACATAGCCTAATCTTTAATTTTGGAGTATTTTTTTTTGCCATTTCCTGTCTTTTTGTAGCTACACCCGATACGCAGTTTCATAAATCCCACGCTCACTCTGTCGTACGACCCCATTGTTACCCAACCTTGATAAATGAGGGCCAGTAAGTGTAAATCTTAGTATAATATTAAAAAATAAAATATTAATATAAGTTTTAAGACACTACATCTGGCTTGACTGAGTATAAACAAATAATTAAGGGAATAAAGAAGAGCTAACGTTAAGTGATAAAGCTCTTTTTGGCTAACTGGCTGTTGTAGTTTGTTAGCATTAGCATTGCATTTTGCTAACCAAGGCAGTGACGCCAATGCAGAACAGTAGCTAAGCTAGCTATTTTACCTTAAACAACAAAGTAGGCTCTATATATATATATATATTTTAAATCACTGTCTAAAACATACAGCTGCTGGAGTAGATTCTAATGTAGCTTTTCTTATATAAATTATCACCTCTATATTTTTCTGCTGAATTCTCGCTTCTGATTGGATAAACGTAGGCATGATTAGCCCACTAGCCTCTGATTGGATAAAACTACTCCAAACACACTCTAAACAATGTATTTACAAAGCAGATAGACGGGGCACCCAAGTTACTGACTGACTGTGCACACTATCAAAAATAAAGTGCTTTAAAAACATCTAGCCTAGCTTACTTAAGACTGAGTCTGATACAAACAAAAGATGACTTTTTTGCTGTACTTTTTATCTCATCTTTTGTTAAACCTAGAGCCAGACATTAGGCTATAAGTGCCTATTAATAACTGCATTATGTCAAAGTCATGCCTGAGTCGCATTGTTGGAATAGTTAGTGGCCAGTAGGTGGCGCAGAAACACTTAGCTTAGTAACACACGTCTTTTAGAGGGATCTGCAGCGTGGTTATTCGTGGTATAGGCTACGTCCAGGTTATGTGAGGATAACCATGATAAGTATGATGCTGAGAACCATCACTATTCTGTAAATAGATCTGTAATGCCTTGGTATCTCTCCGAATAAGATCTTGTTCTCCCCCTCTTTCTTCACCGTCTCTAACTCTGTTGTTGGCAGAATTGGATGAATGAGCACCAATCTCTGCATCTCTCTTGCTGCTGACTCTTGTGTTCCTTCCCAGACTCACTGTCTCCCCGATTCCTCTTCCAGCCTCTTGTTCAATCCATGTCTCATCCGCTAGTGCTTTATCTCACTCTGTTCCATTCTTCAAGTAGGGCACCACTGTCAAATAAGAAGCCGCTATCTGCCAATATACATTTTTAAACAACAGAGTGGATTTACTAGACCGTTACTAGAAAAGTTTATCTCACGTGTTCAGCCTCGGTAGCTACAGCATTCAGTTAATGGAAGTGAGCAAATGTGAGGCAAAGTTTGGATGGATCAATACAGATCCTTAAAATAGTGTTTATGCTTAACCAATGTAGAAAAAAATGATAATACATAATGTCACAGACTGAAATTGAGACTGAAAGTTTAATTTTGACAAGTCATTTTTTGGTGGAGACCCAGTCTGACAGGGCTTTGTTGTTCCAACCATAATAGGCTTTTTGATGGTTTAGCTCTGCCTCCAGCCTTAAACTCTTTCTCACAGGAGTTAAACAACAACTTGGCGATACTGACACCTCATCACTCCTAGATTTTGAGTTGTAAAGAGTACATCTTTTCCACTTTTTGTTGTTTTGACAGTGACAGTTTTCTGGTTGAAACATTGGCCAGAAGCTGAGCTGCGGGATCAGCTCCCACTGAGTCAGAACCTGTGTAGAATCAGTCACAAAAACAGAGTCATGGATCTATTTCACAAGGTACATGAAGTGAATAGGGCACTGTGTGCATAGCATTTTCCATTTTGTGGAATTAGAGCAGACCTTGAATTTTCATAATAGACATAATCAGCAGGATGTTGCTTTGATCTTTCCAACAGCTCGGTAGGCTAAAAAAAAAGGAATAATTCCTGATTAGAAATGCAATTGCAAGGCCTCTTTAATGTCCAAAAAGCAACACAAGCATACACTTTGAGTTCCCAGCTAAAGTCGGATGGCTGTCCACACACGCTATGTTTAGCTCATCATTTCTGCCTGCTTTTGAACATCTTACAATAAAGTTGACAATATACTTAAAAGTGAACAGGCAAAGTTTGATTTCTTGTTCCAGGACACAGAGAATTACTCCAGAAAATTGAAGACTTTAACAGCAACTTTACAATAATGTCTGTCACATCCATAGTGGCCTTCATCTGCTTTTCTTTTGGAAGTTGCATGCATTCATATAAACACACAAGTTGATGCTACCATAAGTTACAAAATAGCTTTGTATGGACAATGCTGCTCAGCTCACAAGCTCATTTGACCAATTAGAACAGGATTTCTTGTGTGGTACAAACATATACATATTAGAAAGTATATACAGTATAAGCATGCAATATTATAATGTAATTGTATGCCCCTGCAATTTGAAACTGAACCAATTTTTGTGGAAATATAGCTATAAATAACAGTTTTTTTTTCTTTTGCATCTAGCAGCAAAAACTGTGTAGCATATTCATCAGTCTGAATTACACAGTTTGTAGTTCTAATATGAGCTGTGCGTTTGTTCTTTTGGATTTACATACATTTCCTCTTGTACATTGAGGAGAAAAAAAAACATTATATTTTGGAGGCTGTCCACATACTTTTCACATTCCAGAAATCATCCGTCTTTTCTATTATTTGACCAGCCAAGCTAATTTTGTGCTGTAAGTGAATGCCCATATGCTGGTTTGAGCCACTGCCAAATGGGTGAAGCCTAACAAGCGCAATCAAAATGCTCTGTCTTTATAGGCTGATTGCTTGTATAACTTGGAAATACAAATACAGACAGTTGACACAAACACTATTATGCAAACCTAAACGTGCCAACAACAGATGCCAACTCTTTTGGGTTCTGTCCTCGTTCTATTTCTTGTCATTTCTGCCTTGTTCTTCACTTACCTGCATTTAAACTCCTTTGTTCTTGTTAAGAAAGACAAATCTGTTTATGAAAAGGGCTTAATAAATAAATAAATAAATATATCTGACACCAGCATCCCGAAGATATTTTAATATGCCCATTTATATCTGCCGGTGACCTTACTTTGGATGCTGCAGCACTTTGTGAAAAGAACAAAAGTGTTGAAAGAAGTTGAAGGAAGTCAGCTGTCAGTCTGACAGGCATCCACTGCAGCAGCCCTAGGGTCAGACAGAGAAATCCGCTCCAGTTCAGGAAACGCTCACTTCCATTTGGGACACAATTTCATCCAAATTTCATCACAAAAAAAACAAGACAGAGGAGAGATGCAATGCTCCGACGTGACCTTTATGGATCATTAATAAAATGCCTGTGGATTTATCTCTCAAAGTTCAGTGTCTTCCCAAAATGTTTGAAATTCTTTCCCTGTTTTTTTTGCCAATCATGTCATCATATGTCATATCACGTTTCATTTAAATTGTGCAGTAAAAAAGCTAAACAGGTCCAGGAATCAAAATGATGCTACATATGTATGGATGGTTGTCATATACTCTATTAGCTGTAAGAACCTAAAGTTTTTCTGTTCAGTCCACCTATCCAGAGCCATTCACTGTTCAATGTACTGCAGGGGGCTTCCAGAGGCTGCCCATATATAAATTACATAAAAATAAATTTAGTTTGGGAAAAAAAAAAGTTGTTTAGTTATCAGTTTTTCTCTGGGATGTTTAATAATTATTATTATAATAAAGAGAGATACTAAACATATTGTTATATTAGATACGGTATTTTCCATGGCTCTCTAGATTTTAGGAATGGTTGGTTTAGTTAATTGACTGAACTGGCAACCCCATTGAAAGCATCTTTTTGTTGTTGTTTGTGTCAAATGTAATATGTTCTTGCAGTTTGTGCCAGAGTTGACAATCATATTTGTTCACCCAAAACTGACCAATCAATGTGTATAGGTCCAGCATTTAACCCCAATTCTTAGTGAGTGAACAAATTTAAAAGTGCAAATAACCATGTGCCATGAAACAACAGTCACAGCATCCGCAAGAAACAAGGATATTCATGCCATAAATTTAAGGAGTGTAGTTTTTATTTTGAGGTCTTTCAATTATATTATATTCCTTTCATGTTTTTCTTAATCATGGGTTTGGTCATTTCCTTTGTCCCTTCTAAAATCCGCTCCAGATCAAAACCCCTCAATACAATTTTCACTTCCCCAGGTGGAGTCCCAGATGAGTTTATTTTGACTGATCCAGCTTTGATTTGGTTCCGATTGGTCTATTCTTCAGCTTGAGCTCTGGCACAAATCAACACAGCAGAAGGCAGAATATGGGCAGATGAGCTGAATAAATAAGAGGAGGAGTGGGTCGCGGAAATTGAGGAGCTGTGTCATTAGGAGTGCCAATGACAGTGAGTACTTGGATAGTGTTTGACAATTCAGTGACGCCAGATATGGTCAGAAAGCGGTTTCTCTGCACCTGTAGCAAACGAAATAGGAACTAATGGACCTCCAATTGAATTCAATGGAGCTTCACATGTCGATACAAATGAGGTGATGATTACACGGCGACATGTTTCAGAGTACTCCTTTGAACTGTTCCAGTCTGTCGGTGCATAAAAACACAATGAAGTGGCGGGACATTTTAATGAGCATGTGCATGTGTGCTTTTAGATTTGTGTGTGCTTCATACAGATTAGCTTCTGATCCTTTCATAAGCCAGAAATCAATAGGCCTCTCAGACGGGTAGACAGACAGTTCCGCTTCAAAAACACCCAAACAGCACCCCGACTCTGCATTCTCTCCACACAAACGTCTCCCTGACATCTATGGGAGACCAAAAAGGGTGAAAAGGGATATAGCAGGTCTATTTGTGTCATGTGCAAAAGATGTGGAAGACAGAAAGATGGATGGATAGATAAACATCTCTCTCATTGAATGATACAAAGAAAGGACACAATAGGAAAAAGCATGTATAGCAAAGAGCGCTACAGCCACACCGTCCTTTTAAGCTGTAACCCTTTATGTTTATGACAGATACAAGTGTCACAACAGAGTGGTCACATTATGAACAACAAAACAAACTGAGGAAACAGTCACTCCATGCAATCAAGAGTCAAATCAAGCAAAACACAAGGACCGTAATTATATAGACTGGGAAGATTGTTTAATTCGTTTATTTGAATTATTTGCTAGGCGTTGGGGGGTCCAACTCAAAGCAATAAAAAGAGGTTATTGCCTATTGGCACCACCCAGTCTAAAAAGGTAGTTTTGTCTTACATTAAAAGTGTTTTATTTTGTATCCATGCAACATTGGCAAGAAAAACTAAGAAAAAGGATTAGCTTACAGTGGTCAATATAAAGTGAATGTATTAATAAAAATCTATATACATAGCTTGGTCTGATTAGAAGAACAGATTAATGCCCTAATGTTACATCTTGAATGAAGGTATTACCTGTCATTCTGCATAAATTGTGTGATATTGCATTGAATATAATCGATTTTGTGTCCTAATGGATTGATTGCAGCTTTGTTTGCCCTTTAAAGTATATACTTCATATATTATGTGTAAAAATATGACAGAAGTTGGTACTGCAGGGTCATTTTGCTTATTATGTGAGAAATGGGAATACGCCACTTCACATAGTTCCTTTCATTTTCTCTCAGCTGCATTGGGTGCTTCTTAATGGTCTCACCTGCATTACAAATTTCTGAGGGCTGATGAAAAGGTAAGAAAAATGGCTTCGCACACAGTCAAACGCAGGATATGAATTTATATTTGTCCGCACACAGGTTCCATGAAAGATAGAGCACGTTTTACAGTGAACAGGAATACTTAAATTCCTGTCTCAAGTGCACACAGTGATTTGTTCAAACAATGTAATTGGAATAAAGTGATTGAATAAATCCAATGAAGTAACATTGAAATTGTGGTTTTATTTGGTTTCAGTCAGAGTCAAATCTTATTAACCTGTGGATCAGACTTTACTGATGCTTTTTTCATTTAATTTATTTTTTGGTCAAAATACATTTATTATATAAAATAACAAAAACATAAAATCAAAACAAAATCCACATTGACCAAAAAGGGTGTAGGCTGAAGTTAAAAAAAGTATTTTCTTGCCTAACCCTCTCAATATAATGTTACACCGTTAAATCTAAATATGCAAAGTAAGTACTGTACCCTAAATGTAATGTCTTCTGTCTAATTCTACCAGCCAGAAATAAAAATAGATTGGATAAACAACTGATAATTGAGACTTAGTAAAAAATGTGTAGTAACAAATTTGACATCATTATTATCAAACTTTCTAACGTTCATGTATCATTTGAAGATAAAAAGTGACATCAATATAATATTAATGGAATAGTCTGTGAAGGTTTCCAGTCATCCAGGTCATCTTGAAGAAAAGGTTAAAGTTAAAGCAAGGAGATGCTTTTGCTTTAACCTTTTCTTCATCAATGGACAAGATTTTCAAGGCACTCAAAGTGCTTCACAAGTGAGTCCATTATTCACTCCACAGTCACACACTGGTGATGGAAGACTGACGGAGACGTGGCAGCCATATCACACCTACGGCCTCGCCGACCACCACCAAACACACACACCAAACACACACTCACACTCAAGTGTCTTGCCCAAGCACATAACAACAGTACAAACTGTGGGAGCGGGAATCGTTCCGCCAATCTTCTTGCCCAACGACACAACGACATAACGACACAACGACACAACGACACAATGACACAATGACACAAAGACACAACGAAAACAAGACATTTCACCCACCTTGCCTGTATGACTGTGTGCGATTGTAATGGTGTGTTTGGTAGTGCTCGGAGAAGCTGTTGACGCTGTGTGTATGGCAGCCCTTCTCTCTGTCAGTCTGCCCCAGGTGTGAATATGGGATGAATGGAAGAATGAGAACAGTATAAAAAGCTCTATTTACAAGTTGATTGTATTTTGCTCTCAAATTCCAGCAGTATACATTTTAAAACAACACTATGTAACTTTTTACCACAAAAGGTGGTGCCCAAAATTCAGATTTATTTGATGGTTTAAATGGTAAATGGCATGCATTTATATAGCGCTTTCCTGCACACTTCTTGTGCACCCAAAGCACTTTACATCGTGCTTCCACTCACCCCATTCACACACATCCACTCCTGGGGCAGACAGAGAGGGGGGCTGCCACACAAACGGCGCTCAACCTTCTCCTACCACCACCAAACACACCTCCACAGTCACACACATTCATACACCAGTGCTACAGACACTGGAGGCAAGGTGAGTTAAGTGTCTTGCCCAAGGACACAACGACAGTATGAACTGTGGGCAGAGCGGGAATCGAACCTACTACCTTCCGGTTGAAGGACAGCCGCTCTACCACCGAACCACTGCCGGTTTATTGACTCCTGACAAAGTAAGACAGAACCTGGTGGGGAACACTACCAATTTGTGAGGGCAGATATCTTGCCATAACCTGTCACATCAGCAAAAACTGAAAGATATTAGTTTGTTGTCACTTTCATATTTGCAGCAGCCATTCATCCCATAGTGGGCATATGCATGCAGAAAAGTTACAAAATGCTTTAAACAAAAACCTGTAGTGAAAAACAGAATGGTTGTATAAAATATGCAGCACATGTTTCTCACAAATAGGGCTACATTTATGTTAGATTAGGTTGCTGTTTTGTTTGTCCCATGGTTGGTTTGCTTTTCTGGAGAACCCCAAAATTTACCGCATTAAACGGTGTGAGTGCTGCTGTTTCTGATTGTTCTCCTTTATGTATAGCAGAAAATCAACGTGGACTTTGGGTAGAACACTGTCATTATTTACGCTGCCACACTTATGATGACAATAACAGCAAATCTTCTGTCAAGTGCATTGTGCAAATAAATCAGTTGTTTATTTGTGCTCTGAATCAAAAGTAGAGGGCTTGGTAATTATGACAGCCTCTGTAATCTGTATTATTTTGCCAAAATAAATTCCATATTACATGACAGTGTGACTAGAATGGGCTTTATTTAAGAGTTGAAATATTTTTTTTAATTACACTGACGAAGCACTGACTATAAAAATTTAGTGATGCATTACCTTTTCTGGTGGTAGCTTGGATAGTCTGCTTCATATAAAAGCTACTTCACAGAGAGAGAGGATGGCCTTGGGTTACTTGAAGATTTGCTCCTCCCGTGGCTCCCAGCTGGTTTATTCAGCACAAGATTATATGGAGGAGAAGGAAAAACCGGATGAGACAGCATGCAGCTTGGCAAGCCATACACACACTCACAACACCAACAGAGAATACACCAGATTTCATGGGTATACACAAACATTGTGGACGTCATTGTGTATCCACAGTCCCCATGTTACGCCCTGTTCTGCACAGACACACACTTTAAAAACATTTTACAGACACAAAACACTGCCCCAGTCTTTAATAACTACAACAGACAAAAACAAAACTCAGATTTGTTATTGAGAAAAGTGTATTTGACTATTATTGTGTATTTATGGAGAAAGACCAGTATCATGCTCCTTTTGCAAATTTGACCAATCCACATTTATAAACAATAGAATGTTGAAATATTTGGTGGGTGGGCTAATAAATACAATCAAATTTGAGACATGATGTTTGCAACAGTATGCTTTATCAAACACTCAAATACACAATACAACTAACAGTTATGTTAAACAAACCTTTTCACACAATCATGTATCTACATTTAAGTAGCTTCCACTAAATACTGCAGTGTTTTATTACTCTATAGTAAGTAACTAAAGTAACTAAAGACTGGGGAAAAGATAATGTTCATTACAAGAGAAACTAGAAACAAATGAATTTTGTTAAGTAAATGCTACATGCCTCATATTATCCTGATTGGAACAAATATAGCTAAAGTATTTATATGTATTTATATAAAAATGGTGTCCAGTTACTTCTTTTGCACACGCTGTTAGAAGTACAGTAGAGTTTACTGTTACTTTGTCTTGAGGTTTCAACCAAATCCAAGTCTCTGAGGTTTACACATTAAGCTCCAATAGCTGGTAATTCAAGGGGTGGGACTTCACACGTGTCAATCACCAACCGAGAAAGCTGATTGGTGCTTGTGTCACTGTCTGTTGAAAGTTAAATGGCACCTTGACAATAAAAAATGTACTTGGCAATAAAAAATAAGCCTTTTTTTCTTGTTTTTGTGGCAATTTAGACATATTGGTGTCATCAAAGCAATAAACACTATAATATAGATTGATTTTTACACTATCTAGGTGTTTGAAATAACAACCAGCAAATGCATAACACCAAAAATTGCAAATTGTAAGGTTCAATTTGTCAATGATGACAATGTTTAAGTATTAGATGTTAATAAAGGAATATATGACAAGTAATTATAAGTTGGTGTTCTTCACAACGGAAGTTTATGCATAGTGCAGAACAGAACCAGCACTACCAAACGAGTGTCACAGTGTTTTGTGAGAAAGGTATCACTGAAACATGTGAATGACTCGCTCCTATCTTTTGGTTATGAATTTCAAATGTGAGTGTCCATGCAGTTGTTGGTGCAGAAAAAGCGGTTGTCAGGCTGAGCTCATTCTTGCTCTCTTTCCCAGACGTGATTCTCACTGCCTCCACTGTCTTCCTTCCCACTTAGACACTAAAACTCTCCACATAATTTTCACCTTTTAATATCTGGTTTTGAACAAAGCACTCAAACTCCCACACTTCCACCTTAGTTTAGGAAGAACATATAACCTAATTTATGCCACATACCGCTGAGAGGAGATCACAACACCCACCACTGCTGCCCCACCTGAGTAACCAAGCCATTATGCATGGAGCAGACACACTGACATTGGGAAAACATACTTTAGCAGAAAAAGATGTGGAGTAATGATGCAATCCCAGTGCTGCAGATGATACTTTGTAAACATTTTAAAGTCTAGGCTTTTGTAGAAATAATAGTTGTAAAACATCAAACATGGAGCACATACATGTCTGTTTTATTTAAATACATTTGTGCTAATTAGAAATCGAGCGAAAACAAAGCACACTGAATTACACAGTGTACAAACTGTGCTAAATTAATAGTTTATATATATATATATATATATATATATATATATATATATATATATATATATATGTATATACAGTATATGCTGTATATGACAGCAGTATGCTAAACTAACTAGCTATTTGTGAGATAATTTGATGTGGCTTTTTTAAAACTACTTTACCCATAATCCCCTTCCCCACGCAGTAAATGCGTAAAGATACTACTTCCAAACAAATGTACCTAAATAATAATTTTGCCAAGGGGTTTATAAATATTACAATTATAAGTCACTGGGCAAAAATTTTAAATTTTAAGATAAGATTGTATAGTTTGATAACATTTTTCTAACTTTTTCCTCTAATTTGTAGCTAACACATGGCATTTTTGTATAGCCTACTGTCTGATTAGTGTTTTGCTATTGGATGCCAGCATTGGCAAGAAATGCTTTGCAGTTTTTAATCAGTGTCATTATGAGCACCTGTGCTTCCCTAATGTCTGCTTTTACAAAGTACATGGACTAAAACTACACTGCAACTAACGAGATAAAAATATACTGTCACACAATTAAATAATGTTGTTATAATGAGAAAATGTGTCTAATTATCTTAAATAAACTGTGGACACAAATGTTGTACAACGATTTGAGGCTTCTGTTTTTCCAGTAAAGACTAGACCACTTGTGTTTTTGGTTAAATTAAGATATAAGTTTAACATTATCTTATTTTATTTATTCAGTGGCAGATGTGAACTCTCAATACTTCGTAAAAAGCGCCTTTCACACTTTGTCACTGTAGACTTGGATACAGCAAAGACTGTGTCCTGGTCATAATCTGGGGCCCAAGTCAACGTGAAGAAAAACGCCAAGTTCCCTGGATTGTTTCTATAGACCTAGATCTCCAAAACTGACAGTTCCCATTTTCTCTGAAACCAGTCCCGGCTCTTTTGATGAGGTCTTGAGGTGAAATGCTTTAAAGACTGCATGTGTAAATAGGGCTTAGATAGCCAAACAGCAAAAAGTGAGGTACAGGATACTATATTTTTGTTTACAGCTATGAGAGGAAATTTGTATTTTTAATGGCAGAACATAGACATGCCGGTGAAACTAATAAATCTGTTTGGCATCACCTCTCATCCCAAAACCATGGACATCCAAAGGCAAATTGTATCTGGGGCTTTCAAAAGCAAGCTCAAAACATACTTATTTCACCAAATGTATGGAGAATGATTGATAATAGGCACACACTCACACAGGTTGTAGCTGTAGGTACATGCTCAACCTCTCATATTATTATTACACCCGCCTGTTGTGCATGTAGTATTTAGCACTTTTTGTTTTCTGTCTCCTCCTGGTGTAGACGTAGGGTGATGTGTACCCCTCCACCGAACTCTGCTCCTGTATAAGCACCGCCAGCCCATCTGTCATCTACCTTGACGTTGGCTGGGGTCCAAACCACCATTACACACCCACACAGAGTGGACACTAGACACTGCCAATATAATCGTTGTGTATTTCTATGTTGTTTTCAACTGTCCTGGACACATTCCTGCACGGCCTGTCCGTCCTGGGAGTGGATCCCTCCTTCTGTGGTCCTCCCTGAGGTTACTCTTTTTCCCGGGTTTTTTTTTTTGGGAGTTTTTCCAGTTTTTCAGGGGTTGTTGTGCAGTCTGTTAGGTCTTTGAGGCAGCTGTTGTTGTGATATTCAGTTATACAAAAATGAATGTCTTGTCTTGTCTATCCAGGTCACTTTGTATTGTATGGGGGCTGTACCAGTTGAGCCACTGAGACACCCCACGTGTTTGAATGTGCTTTTATTAAATAATATAACTTTTTCTGTTAGATACTTTCCAGAACTTGACAATGTCAGGTTCACTGCTTTTGTTTTGCAGGCTCAAAAGCCAAATCTGGATAAATCATTGGATTTTTTTAATTTAGACTGGTTTTATTGTATGTGCCAAAGAAACCTGAAGTAATATATTTCATTTTTTTTTCTATTGTTACATTTAAAGTGTAGCCTATATTAAAGACGTCAGTTATTAATAATAATAATAATAATAATAATAACTGTAATAACTGAATTATAAGTCAGTTATTACATACAAGGTGACATTTTTACTAAATATGCCATGATTCAGTAGAGCTTAGTGTATATGGTTTAGGCCAGGGACACTGATGGAAGTAAAATAAAGTAAATGAAAAACTAGTATTTTGCTACATTTATGAGGGAAAAAACACAAACGCTCACAAACCCACCTCGACACACACTCATCTGCAGCCACAGACGGAAATGGCAGCACAGAGAATGCTTTATTGATTTGTGATCATGTCTGCTATGGCATTTAATTCTTTTTTTAACCAGCATAGGAAATTCCAGCAAGCCATTTATTTCAAATGTCACAACAACTTGGCATGTTCACATCACTGCCCCATTTTTCTAAAGGTTTCTGACTACTTTAAGTTTGTGCATATAACATCCAGATCTATTCTTTACATATGCATTTTAATTGTATGTGTCTGTACTAACTTGTGTAGGGTGTTCATGTGTTCATTCACGTCACGTTACACATTCATCTGGGACTTTCACAGAAGGTTCAGACAGGCATAAAACAATCAAAAGGAGACTGGAACAGAAAGCAGTAAAGTAGTCTCAATGGACAGAGACAGAAAAGAGAAACATAGCGCCTCAGACAAAGTCAAACTGAAATAGAGAGATTGACGAAAAATCACAAGCGGGAAAGAAGAGAGATTGAGAGAGTACAAAGGCAGACAAGGCACTGCTGTAAGCTCAGGGGGGAGACTAGTCCTGTGCATTACCTTTACAGTAATCAGTAGAGTTGCCAAGGAGCGCTTGTACCTCTGAATTTGTTTGTGTCTGTGTCTGTCAGCAGGCTGAAGAGAAACTCCAAGGGCAAGGGCAAATCCATTACAGAGCATTACAGAAAGGCCGGAGCCTGGATGTTCTGTTTGATCAATTCCTGTCACGGGTTACAGAAGGTAAGCAATCTTTAGCTATTTGTTTTTAATATGAAATTTTTTAAATTATCTGATTGTAAAATATTATTACAGGAAAGTGTTTGTGAATTATACAGAGCTACATCATAAATAACTACTCACACTCAAGGCAAGTAACATATGAGTGAACCTTATAAATCATGCAAGGAACCTGTTGTGAATCTGGTTTGAGCTCACCACAGTTAGGAAGAATGACTAGACTTATAATGATTGTAAATAAAATGATTTTATGACATTATTAAATGGGAATTAATGAGAGACAGACTCTTTGAATGGTTTGCTATTATTTAAGTAATTTCACCAACATTTGGCCACAGTTTAATAGTGCTCTGAGAAAGAAGATGAGGCTCGTGTATCCATGTATTTTTCCACTGACAGAGGGGTTACTGGGTGGGTCAGTTAATGTTTGTCCCTCCTCCACGCTCCATGTTCTCAGTGGCTCCCTCCTCAGCTTCTGTCTTTCCTAACATAAATCACTGCTGACAGTCAATAAGCTTCTTGTCTAAAAGTTTTAAGTGGCCACCAAAAGGTCAGAACATCTCAAATACCTGAGAGAGGTACAAGCTCCCAGATACAGACTGCCAGATATCTGCTGTCTAAGCAGCCGCCGCACTGGGAGTGAATGCAGCAGCAACGCTGCAGCTGAGGCCCTGTTAGAAGATACTACTCTGGTCTGGATCTAAAGCTCACATGATAAACGACACAGCAGAAAATGTCTGTAATCTAACAAATCTCTATGTAATCTCTAAATAGGCTAATGATGTTTATGACCTCAAATATAGAAATTAAACTTGTTATTTATTCATTTACAATCCAGCTGTTCAGTTGTGACTATTGTTGCAACAAAAGGAAGTCATAAGATTCTTCTTTCTCTGATAATACAGCTGCACAGTCTAGAAAAGTCTTGCACTGAAGATGATGTCATTGACAGTTCAATTGTAAAGGCCTTTTTTTTTCAAATACATGTACCATATGTGTTTTTTTTCTGAGGACACATATGGTTTCAGATGGGTTTTTTGTAATTTGGACAACAGATGGTCCAGTCCAAGAAAAAAAAAATCTATAAACTCATCTTGTCTTGACTGCAAGGCATACAGGCTAGTGTGTTGTGTGTGGTGGTTGCCACTACACATTCCTATCACCTCCTGCATGTGTCTTGGATTGGTCACACATGAAAGACAATGTGTATCATCTGAATGCTAATGTGACTGAAGGATTGAAGCTGTCAGCGGTAATAAAACTGATCGAACCCGTGAGTAGAGGTGCAGCTTTGTGGGTGTTTATCTGTATACTGTACACTGTGTCTGCTTTGGCATGTGTAAATGAAGTGTGAAATGACAGATCATACAGTGTGAATGGATAAATGAAGATTGTGATGAGGAAAAGCAAAGAAAAAGGCAGTTACTGCTTCTGTCTAGTTTTCAGTAAGGCGGAGAGTTTATTAATTACATTTTCTGTCTGTTTTTAAAATGGTTCTGCTGCTTTTCAATCCAATTCAATTTCAGTCCAATTCAGTGGACTTTGACTTTGGTAAAGAGGCCTTCATAGTCCAGTCTAAATTGATTCAGAATTTAAAAGACTGACAATAAACAAATGGAATAAAAAATATCCTTCCACTTTGGACGTAGTAAGTGCCCTGTCAAGATTTTTACTCTTTTGTTTGTACATAGTGGACAATGTAAAGACTCATGACTCATCAAAGACTGATCTTTGTTACTGAATAGCATTAAGTATGTGGCCAGCATAACATCCATTTCTTTGTAAGCCCCACTTTTGTTGAAACTGCCATTATGTAGCGGTATCTTTCTTTGTACGAGTTCTGCATTCGGACACGTGTCTATCAATAAGGGGTCCAACATTTAATTTGTGCTTAGATAAAGTCCTTTATTTGGCACACCATTTGCCAAACATTACAAACCAACAGACTAGACATGGTTGAAAGACTACAGAACACCTGGGAGGTGCCGTCTTGCCCTTTAAATATGGAGCCAAATAGTTATTTATTGCCATACAGTGGCTGGTGGCTTAAATGTAAAAAAACACTATAAAGGCTCTAACCCATTATATTGACTCTTTTCTACAGAGTTTGTTTGGATGCTAACCACAAGTAATAGTTATGGTTTTTGCATCTATGAATTTGCCTTTAGCCCACATTGTCACATACAGTATAAGCCATTATTGGAAGTGAATGAATTTATGAGCTGAAATTACTCATCAATTAGGCATTTCGCTCTTCACATAAAAAGGCTTACTCAGACAAGTCACATTAATCAACAGTGTTCAAGTACGTCAGTTATTTATGCGCAGCACCAAGTTTTGTATATTTCACCATATAATTATCCAAATTTTTACAACTTTTACATATCAATTTTAGCATTTTACATTATAATCTCTGCCAAAACCGCACTTACGCCTGGCTCTAAGCCTTCATCGCACTCTGCATCCAACCCAGTGAATAAAGGTGGTGGGGATCAATGATTTACAGTCGCAATGGGGAATATTTTTGTGGCGCTTCATCAGTGCAAGCTAGATGTCAACTTCAGAGCATGCAGATCTTTAGGACGATGCCATGTTTTCATTAGGGATCTCACAGCACACATACGACTGGGTTGCATAAACACACTCCCTGGAACGTGTACTAGTTCCTCCACTAACACCACTGAGTGTGATGAATTTTTCCTCCCAACATCTGGACTTGGACGCTCATTGAAAATACTTAACAGGCTGTCTCTTTGCAGAAAGTGCACTGAGATAGAAACATGTCCAAAGTTTAAAAGTCAGACGTGGTACCCATAGGAATTCCTCATTGTTTATTGAAAGCCTGTTTCATGTGATAAACCAGGTCTTCTTTGTACAACATCCATTGCATCACGTTTGAAAACTGTAAAAGCCCAGTTATTGCTGCATTCTCATGCATTACACATCTTAGCACTTACTTTATACACTGTAAGCAATACGGATTTGTATATATGTGTTTATTTTTACCACATAAGGTACAGAATAAACATAGCTTTCCACACACTCAGATAAAAATGTTAATGTGTATTTCCCCAGCGCCATAAGAAATGAAAATGGTACCTGACACTAAAATAACATAACCAAAAAATAAATAAAAATTGTGAAAAATAAAATTCCCTTCTTCACCGACCCACTGATCAGCCCAAGGGGCCAGACCTTCAGTTAGCCATAGAAAAAGCACACCATTTTTGGAGGAGCACAAGGAGAGTCTGCCAGGCCTCATGCGCTGTGTACTCTAGCAATAAAAAGTTCCAAATATGCAATGTCCAAAAATAATCATGTCCAGTCACGAATCGATAGACAATGTTGTGGCTTCCATCTAGTGGCTACCAGAGTCTTTGCTGCCGTAAGGCCAGCCAGCATAATCCTTTTTTTGGCCATCTTCAGTTTGAACTGAAAGATAATTTTAAATAAGTATGCCTGGCGTGCAGGGAACTGAGATGCCAAATTCAGAGAACCAGCCACCTGTCTCTAGAAATCCATGACAGTAGGGCACTCGCAGAACAATTTCTTACATCTGACACAGATTGCAGAAAGGATCTGTAAGCATCTCACAGTGTGTAATATTTTAGGGGTTAAATAGAGCCTGTGTATAAAGTTGTAGTGTATTTGCAGGTGGTTGGGTTCTGGATAACCGGCTGATGGGTTTGTTTATAGTTCTAATAATTGTATACGTACATATTCTTTGAATGTGCATGTGAGTGGACTGTGCTGGTTAACTGTACATCTTTTTCATGTTAAGTTATTGTTGAATGTGATGCTATTTATGGAGGGAGTTTTACATTATTTTGATAACACAGACACTATTTGGCTTCATAATTTATTAACTGTCCTGTTCCTTGCATGTATATATTTTGCGAAACATAAACATGACAAAAAAATGTGTGTAATTGTGGTTGTTGCTTGGACAAGTATCTGCAAATCTTTCACAACCAGCCTTTAACCTTGTATTTCTTTCACTTTGACTCTTTCTAAGACCTTGTATTAGTAATTTTCTTCACTGGGCGCAGTCTGACTTCACCTGCTGAATAAAAGCGGCTGCTTTTGGAGTGAGTCAGCAGTGTCATTATCATCAGAGGCACTGACTAATGTCCCTCAACACAAGCATTGTAATGCCACAATCAATATGCGGCTTTAATTATTAAGTGGGCATTGGTGTGCAGTTTGCATTAGCAGAGCTGGAGGCTCATAAATGATTAAACATATTCAGTCTGACCGACCATTGAATGTGTGTGACTGGAAGTGTGAAAGAGTACGATAGAAGTAAAGAAATATACAATGTAGTCAATGACCAGAAAGATTTTGGCACGGCATCAAGGACCTCTGTATAGATTATGTGAAAGAATAAGCTCTAAAACTGACATCTGCATCAAACACATAAACAGCAGTAATGACTGTATCGTTAAAACACTATTCATAAAGATGAGATATGTTTAAGACTTTATAGAAATGCAAGATTGCCAAAACAGTATGTCTATTGTAGTAATGTTTGTTTTGCATCTGTGAGCGTCGATGGTCGTCTGTCAGTGTCAGGCGTGTGATTAACTGGTGTCTGGGGTGTACCCTGTTTAAGTTGGTATAGGCTCTATAAATAAAATGCACATAAAAAGGAACCCATAGAAAATAAAAAAATCAATGAGCAAAAGTTTCTACATTTATATAAACCTCTATGCACAAGTTGGAATGAGGAGACTATTATCCACAAGCTAACACAGTTACTTTTCAGTTTTGGTGTCTGTTTTTTTTTTTTTTTTACACTGATTGTAATTATTGGGATTGACAGTGGAGTGTGAAGCCAGTAATAATTAGTCTGATGTTGGTTTGCAGTGGTGGTGCAGAATTTTAGATAAATAAGTAATCAACAAAAGCGGCACAGGGCGGCCATAAGTTTTCTCGGCCCATTACTCAGAAGACTAACAGAAAATGGTGTCTCACCTCATGCATGGTATGGTCTTTTCTATCAGCAGCTATTTTATTACAAGAAAAGTCCTTAGTTATAGGCAGTATTAGCTTTAATATTTTACTCCTCACATAAATGTCTCTCACCTCACCTCTCACACTCACATCAGTGGGGCTTATGGGCTCCTATAGATTTAAAGCAACATGCCAATCAGCCATTACAGAAGTCACACAGCAGCAAAAGGCTTGCCATCTCCTGTTTTGTACAATCCTCATAAGCCTCAGAAGGAAACGCTATGGAAAATAACTCACCGATTTATAATAATAATAATAATAAACATGAATAACAACAACAACAACAACAACAACAACAACAACAACAATAATAATAATAATACATTTTATTTATAACGTGCCTTTCTGGACACTCAAGGTCGACTTACCACAATAATAAAAACAATCTGAGTATTTTTAGCCTTACTGCTTGCTTACTGTTTAACAATTGTTTAACAATCCAATCCAACTCAATTCCAATTTATGTTATAAATGGTGCTAAATCCCTTTCTTACTTCCCTAATTCTCACATTAGATGTTTGTGTCTCACCAATGCCTTAACACTCTTTCATTATTAATACTTTTATTGTACAGATTAAACAGATAAATATAGGCTCCAGATGTTCATATAAATAAGCTACTGTTTGCCTCAGTTAAGATTGTGAACACAAGTCTTTCGAGTCTGCACTTTCACAACAAGCCAATCAGACACGAGCATGAAGCAGTCAGAGTGTGAGGGAAGTGAAGAAGTGAAGGCAGATCTGAGAGCAGTTTAGACTGACTGCTACTGCTTCAGCTGTCAGAGCTGGGGCTGTCTGTGAGGGGACATGGCAGACCTGAAGGACGAGCCATTATGAGTAAGTCAAGTTTGAGATGACACTGAGATGTCAGTCGCTTTGACAGCATTTGACTCAGAGTGAGGAAGGTGATCAATCAGTTATGTATTTGCTGCTACACATTTATTTTCTCGTACCTGCAGGATATCATACCTGGTAATATGAACTATTCAAACTTTAACCTGCATGTTACTGTGCCTCAAGTAACATGATCAATATGTGCTTTAGGCTGTATCTGTCAAAATATATAGGTTCATTGGCCATGTCAAAAAAATTAATAAAGATTTGTCCATAGCACTACGTCAAATCTAAAAACACAGATGACCACAACAACAAATTCATTCCTTGCATTAAGTGAAATTTATTTTTATGCCGTACACAGCTCAACTATCGAGTGCTACAGGAAACACTTGACAATCATTCCCAGCTCACAATCAAGGACCTTCTAAAACGGCAAAGCACCAGTTTTCTATTTGTAATGTCAATGCTACACACACTTGTTCCAGTCCCTCACTGTTATATTTTGAGAACTCTATAAAGAAACACCCTCTCACACCTTCTCTGTTAGTCTTTTCACAGTGGCTCATGACTCATTGGAACTGCAACAAAAAATCATGGTGTAATAGCGCTGGGCATAAAAATACCCAAGAGTAAATGAGAACAATTTCATTCAAAACAAAGAGCAGACATCTTTGAGTCTGATGGTTCACTGGTCTTTAATGGAGCTGATAGGTTTTCTGTCCTTAACTGTCTGTAAAACATTCATAGTGTGAGTCTTTGCATATTTGAAAGAATACTTTACATTTGCCAGCATGCGAGCACTCTTCACTGCAGGTGTAGGGAACTTAATTGTTTTTCGTTTTACTTCTTTGAGCCTTTGAAATCCTACAATGTCAACCCTGTCGCGCGGGCCTCTGGTCTTAGAAAATCAAGCTGAAAAGTGTGAACAGTGTGGCTCACTCAGAAGTTTGGCTTTGTAGTCAAATGGTCTTTGATATTTGGCAAGTTCTTAAAGCCAACGAGACAGACTGCATAGGTATAAGGGGGAGCAATTAGCTGACTCACAGCTCAACAGACAGAGGAATTAAAGCGTTTAAATAGTTTTATTTTATATGAAAAATATTTACAATGGTCCTCTCCCAAAGTTCATTTTTGCCGGTCCAAAAATTTTAGTTTTTTTATTGTTTGCACTGATCACAAGTTAGTTTGATTAGCTTTTAGTGCGTCATTTCAATATTCTAAATATATGTCTTACCCAATCACATTAGGAGCTTATTAGGAAATAAGCAAAGCATTTTTTTTTATTTTAAACATAATTAGCCACAGTCAAACCAAACTTTAAATAAAATGAAGGGCTTTGTGAAATCCTGAAAGCATAAAGAATGTATTACTGAAGCTGATTGAAGCAATGGAATATTTAAAGTTTAATGAGGACCTTGTGTAAGTGCGTGTCTAATCGATTGGTAGAGCACTAACGTATTAACATGTTCTGTTGAATGTTGAAAAATGTGAGCAGATTAAACCACTCTCCTGCCCGTGACTGTTTGTGTTCAATTGACCATTACACTCCTCCGTGAGTACAGTCAGCATTTTTAAAGATCTCCAGAATCAATAGGTGCATTAGGCATTCGGTTTATGGAGGAGAGATCATGAATAGATATTGAGTAGATCTGCATTCTCCCATAAAGTTGGACATCGATGGATCAAACATGTGCCAGCGTTAATATGTCACAACAGCACTGTAGGCTGTAGTCAGGATTTAGAATGCTAATGTGGTTTTCGGTGCTAACCATCAAGCAAAGGTCCAAATGAAGCAATTTAAACATAGAGCACATGAGACCAAAATTATCCAGGTGTTTAATCGCTTTGTAGCAGAGGGTGGTAAATGTTTGTCCCGTTTGCTCCTCCATCATTGCTGGATGATATATTTTGCCTTTTCCCCATCCACTCAAGCTGCACAGGCATATGATGAGATTTATTTTGATCCTTTATACCATTTCCCTATCACAAATAAGTCCAGAGGTAAAAAAAAAAACAAACAAAAAAAAAACAAGGTTTTAGACTAGAACTATTTTCCAACTGTCAGACAAATGCTGGCAAAAGTGATAAATTATGTTTTTGGCCTTGGAAAGTTTAAATAAATAAAAGCTCCTTGCTTCAGCAATACTTTTTACTAAAATGTTTCTGTTAGAATAGCTAGCAGGTTACTTTTGTGATGCATTTTAAAGTCACAAAACAAGTGCAAAGCAGTATGTGATGCTGCAAATGGTTGCTTTTATATCTTTCCTCCCAATAATGGCACTCGGAGCACTTTACACAAAGCTTCCCTTCGCTCTCACAAAGACTCCTTCACCAGTCACAGATCCTGGAGGAAAGACAGGGTTCAGAGTCTTGCCCATGGACAGGGTGAATGTGAAGCTGGGATTATACTGGTCAATCTTCACACTATCAGCCGTACCTCTTAAGTCTCGTAAGTTACATCTTGTGTGCTCCTAATGATTCAAAATGTCAAATATATACAGTATGTGCCAGAAAAAACTAAAACAAGAACAAGGAAAACATATAGAATGGTAATGTTGATATTTAATGCTATTTAACTTTGAAACACTCTGATCACCTCCTTCTTCATATTTAACTTAAGACTTCTCATAACAACATACAAGACTCTAATAACATACTTAAAGCAATCTTTGTTTCTTCTCACCCTGATCAAGAAGCAAAAAAGTCTACTAGCCACTGCCCCTTTTAGTTTTAGATATGGCTTAGAGAGATAGTCTGTTTAGATGAACTAAGAGGTCATAAAAAACTCACTGGAATAGTTTTGGCAGAGATAGCTTAACCCTAACATTTGAATCTAAGACTATAGTGGCTATGGTTAATATTAGAACCCTCAACTCTTTATGGGCTCCGTTTTTTCTGTTAAATTTTTCCTGGTTTGAAAATAAAAAATATAAAAAGTATTACAATTACTTGTTTAGTTAATGTTTCCCTTGCACCAAACTGCCTTAGAACCAGCAGCTCATTTGATGCACCGGTAAAAGATTTCCCAGAAGCTAAAGTCAAGTCAGGCTGTCCACTCTAGTAACAAAACGGGGGCGGTCATAAAAAGAAACTGTTGTGCATTATTAGGCTATTTACTGCTCCATTTGTGCTTTTATGGCTGACGCGATGCTCTCAGGAAATGAGTTTGAAAATGCTTTGTTGCCGTTGAGGGGATTATGAGATTGGGGTCCCAGAAATAGTTGTGCTGCACAGTAGGGCACCGTGAGTCCATAATTACAAAATTTTAGTTGAGTTTTGTTGTTATCAAGTGTTGGTCTTGGTTCTAACAGGCAGCTTTTGGGTTAATGGATTATCTCTTTGACCTGTTCCAGTGTATTTGTCAAAGCTCTAATACCATGTAATAGCTACAAGGTTTTTTCAAAGAATGTGAGAATAAAAAATATTTGTGTATTAATGCCAATTAATGCTAACGCTCCACAGAGAAAAGACTTAAAATACAGCATACACACTATATAATGTCACTGGTCAGAAATCTGTACTTGTGTCCTCTAAAATATTAGATTCAATATAAAATGCACGTAGGATCTTAGCAGGCAAAAGATCACAGTGCTCACACTCTCCGAAAGTCCGAGAGCCGCGTGTTCTTCCCCCATACACTAAAAACAAAACTCATGCTGATCATCGTCAGAGATGTGCCTCTGGCACAGAGGAACTCATTTCTTCATGTGAACCCAGCCATGATACTTATTTATTTATTTAAATGTGCTGTTTGCTTCAGAAAGGGATTCACTTGTTCACTCCTCTTTCTTTTCTTAGTATTATTATTATTTTTTTTTTCGTACTGGCACAGAGAGTAGGTTTGCTCACACTTCACACAATGCGATCTGAAGACAAAGAAACCTGAAGACGCTTCTGCGTCATGTTTTCTTATACCCTCTGTTCAGGTGCGCTCAATCACACAGCTGCCGCTGATGAGCTGCGTCACCAACAGAGGTTATATAAGCCAATTCTTAGCGTGTTTGACACACTTGCTTCACAACTGGTCACACAAAGAGTGTTTCCCCATAGCGTATGCTACGCAGCATTGAGTGTAGTTTTTGATAGGGAACTACAGTTATACTAAGGTTCATCAAGGGGACAAATGTATACATCAGGGAAGCTCGTCGACAGAGAAAAAAACACAAGATACAATCTACTCGGACATCCAATTGCAAGGTGTTCATTAAACTGAATAGAATACCAGAGCATGCAAAAATACTCTGGGTCCAGAAGGGACACAAACTAAACAGAAATAAATGAATGAACAAGGTAATCAATGACATTGACAATCCCTACTTATCCTGACAAACACTTATCACACTGACGCGTACTAACTGATAACACAGACCCTCTGGACGAACTGGAAATGTTTGTATGTGATGAACATGAATTATATGTTAAATAATGTTGACCCTGATATACTCTTCTAAAAAGGGAACCGAATTATTGTAAGTATTATAATGATGAACAACTAATTGCACTCAACAAACCAGAAAAAAATGTCCATAATTAAGAGCAGTAGCTTATATTCAAACTTTGAAAATATAAAAGAATATCTGAGTAAGCCAGGATTAAAATAATTGCTATTTCAGAAATAAATAAGGAGAAACCAGTTAATTTTACACTTGATGGTTGCCAAATGTTTAACTACAACAGAAACCAGAAAGGTTGGGTGTTGCACTTCGTGGACAAAAGCCTGAATGGCAAATTGGTGGACAACATGACTTTAGCAACTGATGATCTGTTTGATAGACAGTTTGGAACAAATCTATACAAATCAAAATTATAAAGATATCTTTATATGTGAAGATTTCAACATAGATCTTTTTAAAAACACATAAACTTACAGAGAACTTTGTTTATTTTATGTTTAGTCTTTCATATAATCACATACCCCACCAGAATCACCTCACACTGCTCCACCTTAATTAATAATATTTCCACAATCGTATTAAATCAGACCATGACAAGTGGTATACTAATAAATAATATTAGGGACCACCTATCAGTATTTTCACTACTGTAAGAAAAACAAATGAATAATAATAACAATAATAATACAACCATAATAAAGCACATAAGAGCACAAACTGATGACACAATTAATTCAAACAAAGTCTATTAAAACAAAATTGGGATGGTGTCTTGGGGGAAAACAATGTAAATAGAGCATAACACACACACAAATAACACAAGTATACTCAAAACAATAAATCTGGTCCATGGACGTCAAAGGAATTAGTTAATGCTTGTAAAAAGTAAAATACACTATAAAGAATATGTATAAGGAAAAAAAACAACAAAGTCTGAAACAAAGTATAAATTATATAAAAATAAACTAGAAAATGTAAAAAAGATTATTATATTATTATATATAGATACCTAATTGAAAGAAATAAAAACAATATTAAAGGTCTATGGAATGTACTAAAACCGGCAATTATTTTTTTATAATTACAATTAAAAAGTGAAAAAAGGCAATATGGAAAAACCGTATTGACTGTCATCAAGTTATATAACTTGATGACAGTCAATATGGTTTTTGGAATAATGCACTGGCATTAATTGATCGAACTGGGGAAATAACAAATGATACTGACAAAAAATTGGACTCATAGACCTTCAGAAAGCGTTTGGCACAGTTGGTCATGCAAGACTTTGTAGTAAAAATTGGGGTAATAGGAATCATACATAACTGGATACAATCATATTTCAGTGAAAGACAACATATGGACTGGTGGGTGAACACATATCAAGTCAAGAAATGAATTGTGTTAGCTCCGTCAAGCTAATTCAAGCTAATAGAGCGTCACCCCCCACACAGCTCTAATGTGGAGCTGTGTGGGGGGTGACGCTCCACATCAACTAAAATATTTGTGCCAGTGCATCATAATCTGAGCCACTGCATCACTTGTTCTGATGCTCAAAGGCAGCTTTTGGAATAACCATTAATTTATTTTATTTTAAATGTGTATTTAAATGCCATGTTTTGATAAGGGATATGCAATATAATGCAATCATACTCTATTAGACAGCATTTTTGTTTCTGTATTTTCTTATTTATTAGCCTTTTAGTCTCAGTTATTTTATTTTATTTTTTTGCATTTGTTATGCAGATAACGCATGAAATAAAAGTGCCATTACAATGCGAATGGATGTGCAATCAAGAATAAATACATGTTAATGTTATTTCAATCAGAAAATATTTTGTGTTATATTTGTTTATATTTGTTTATTTGTGTTGCTGACTTTTTAAAAATATGCAGTTACGCTTTTTATCTGAACCAAATAATTGATAGAGAACTCGATTCCTAAAATAATTGATAGCTGCAGCACTACTCTCTATATAACTTACCCAAGTCAAAGTTAGACTGCAAGATTCTCTTTTAGACAACATCCAACAATCAAAGGCTTGAGGCAACGCAACCTCATTATGAGCCTTATTGTTTAAAACCACTACCACCAACGTAGTATTAACAGTTTTGACCAATAACCAACAGGGAAATGTTTTTTTTCCATATTTTAACCATGGAAACCATAAAGATTTAACCAAAAAAAAAAAGCTTCCAAATGGTCCTTTATTAAAATAAGTGTTTTTCTGTCAATGGGCATGTCATAAATGTGAGTCGGAGTGAGTCATACTGTATTCATAACGTGACTGGCAGAACATGAATGAATGTAGAGAGGCCTCACAAAGAACCTCAGCACACTCTTAAGACTTTAAAAAGAAATTGCTGCACTATTTTGTGCTGATTTTTATGAACACAACACCTTTACAAACTACATAATATCCCTATTACATTTGGACCAGCATAGTTCTTTCCACCTTTTGCTTATTCTGTCTTCTAGTCCCTTTTTCTCATTCATTTCGAATGACTCTCTTCACCATAATGAAATATGGATTTAACAGTTTACTGAAATAGTTTGGCCGTAAACATTGGTATTTAGAGCAGTGCTGTGTGGCCAGATAAGAATATTTTTAGATAACAAAATATACAACTTGCTTACTTTTCATAAAAGTTCAAAATTTACTGAAACATTGTTTTGACAAACTACTTTGTCTTGTGCAGTGTAGAGTGTGTATTTGTACGGCTGTGTGGAAAAATGACAATGGGCTTTAATTGAGTTGCTGTCAGAAATATCAAAAGTTCAATTTCTCATGTGTCAAAAGGAGAGATGTAAGGAGAGACATTTCACTGTTGTATTCTCCAAGTGTCAGTAATGGGCAGCAAAGAATAAAAAGCACCACAATAGAAGTTTTTTTATGTTTATTAGACAGTATTGTTGGGTTGTTTTTAGTTTACAAATGCTCAGTTAGCAAACCAGTGCTAGCTAAAGATAGAAAGAACTTTTCCAAAAAACAGTGAGCCACTTATTGCTTCTTGCTTTTGAACAGTGATACAGTAAAACCTGTGGCGCTTTAGAATAAGTGGAAGGCTGGATCATGAAGAGACCCACTGTATGAAAAAGTCATCAAAACATAAAATCAGAAAATGTTTTATTATGTAAGAGCATCTGTCCTTCCTTTTGCTAACTTTAAGTGGAAAGACTTTTCTCATATCATAGTGTTAACACCTATCCAAAATTCCAGGTTTTTCCCTTTACCAACGCTGAAGGCACTCAATAGAGTATTATACAGCTTGTGTTTTTGATATTTCTCCGATCCCAGGTTTTATTTCCCAACCACCTGGCATCTGGACCAGTGCATCTAATGGCAATGTATGACAATAAAAGCCAGAATTGGGAATAGTTCTATCACTAGAGGAAAAAAAAGCTCATTGACCAAATGCTATAGACCACTAGGATTAGAATATATTTGTTATTTTGAACAAAATTGAACATTACTGTCAACATAATTTCATCAAATGCTATATTTTCATAGCAGTAATTAAATTTGGTTAACTAGACAATTTCCCTTGTTTAATGTGGATATTTGTCATCTCGACTCCAAAACAAGTTTAGCCAGTGACGAGTTAGCTGTTCACCCTGTTCTGCTTCCTCAGCTCTCCCAGCTTTTCTTTCATCTGCTTTCTTCCTCCGCTCACAGAGTCTCCCGTCGTGTCTGTCAGTGAAGTATAACAAGGATCTTTGACTCGTGATCTTTGATGCTCCGCCGCATGCAGGACAGAACGGCTGCATTTTGGCCTTGAGATTCAGAGGAAACACAGGGGTTTGTGTAAACAGCAGGAGCTTTTACTTACAAGCACAAAGTCTTTATTCCCCTCTTCTTCTGTGATGCCAGATTGTGGCAGCCTTCATGTTACGGAACAGACTTAAGTTTGTGTTGAAACGAAGAAGTAAAATCTCAGCACGTGTTATTTTTATTTACCCTAAAGCTATAGTTTCTGTCATTTCTACATTTCTATAATGTCCATAGGTGGTTTTGATGGTAAATGCTTTATATTTACATTATTATTTAACAGTGAACAGCCTTTTTTATGTTTTACTAGTCTTTATTGCCTGTAAGAGATTCACTGTGGGGATTTATTTGATCTATTCGCCACAATGCTAGCTTAAGCTATGCTTCAAATGTGTGCTTTTAAAGTCTCCCTTTGATTTTTTTTTTTTTTTTTTGCTGTGCTGTAGGACATTCATATTGAATGTACAATACACATTTGTGCTTAGCTGTGTTTTCTAATCCGGTGCATGGGAAATGATAAGAACATGTGATTACCTTTTCATATAGAGAGGTTTCTCTCGTACGTTAGGACTGTCTAACAGGCCTTGGCTCACAATTATTAAATTGTTTGCTTAAATGTATATAAGTGTATGTGTTTAAATTGGAGAATGTGCAATGTGGTCTGACTTTGAGAATAGTTAAACAAAATAGTAAAATAGAATGTCCCAAAGCTGCCTAAAGGGTTGTGGTTTAGTACATACACGAAATACTGATTTTTACGATACAAAGCATTAATACTTAAGTGTTTAAAGAGTGTTTTAAGTGTTTAAAGTACTTTTAATTTGGTGGAGTGACTCCATAACCCCAGATTCACATAGTAACACCAAGCCCCAATTATATATATATATATATATATATATATATATATATATATATATATATATTAGACAGCAACCTTAAATCATACAAAGTTTTGCAGCAATAGAACCCTATTTGTTTCATTTTAGGTCTCTTTAGTAAATTAAACAGTCCAGTCTTGACTGACTTTACTGTAAAATTCCGTTGCTGCTCTGGGTTAGATTATTGCATACTTTTCCAAAGATGAAATTTTATTCTTTTGACTCACTGTAATAGTTCAGCCAGAGGATATACAGATGGTACTGATAGAACTGAAAAGATTAATTGAAATTGCTCCAGTATTCTTTTTGTTGACTCATAAAGGTCGATACATAGTAAAGTTGGCTCGAATGACCTACAGCAGCTTGGTTTCTTACTTTTTTAGAAATGTAACTTTTTATCTTAACATTTTCTCCATAATGGTGTGTACCTTGTGTTCTGTATTTCCCTCTGCAGTGTGTCTGTCCCTTGCCAGATGAGCTCTAAGGTTTGCACAGTGCTCACAGTTGGACATTATGGTGCTGTAGCTGTCTCCCGCACAGTAGATTTACTCACAGCTGAACCCACAACTAACTCCATTCTGACTGTCTGTGGTGTTAAGCTGCACTGGAAGCAACACATTGTAATGAGTTACTGGGGTAATTAGCTTTTATGTTCACCTTACCTTAGACCTTAGAATTTAATTGGTAGATTAAGACTCTACTTTAAAGTCCATGTTGGGCCTGCATTTCTCTGGCCTCCTTTTCCCAGTCCACAGATGATTATGATATCCTGATGTCCAGGCCAAATAATTCCAGACTGAGGAGCTGAGGTACTTTTTATTTATCAGCCCTATAAATCTAATGTAGTGCTCGAATTACATTAAGTCTTTTGTCTCCAGGTACTCTTCTCCACTAATAGATTCCACTTGAAGGAGTCAAATATGAATCCTTTCAATAATTATAGCTTGTTGTTTGGAAATGTTGTATCAGTATGACACAAGCGTCTCTCATGGAACCTAATCGAACCTGGAGTACAGCCATACGGCGAAATACAGCAAAATACAGCGATATACCACTGTCCACCAGAGGGCAGGCTCCAAAAGTGGAAATATAAGGAGAAACCCAGTTGCGACTTTACAGGTGTAAAAATCATGTTTACAGCCTGGTACAAAAGATGACTCTGGTCTCTAGAGCTAAGTCTTTACTACATGTCAACTCTGGGGGAGGGGGGATTTCTGATTATTACGTCCGTTTATGCTATCTAAAAACTATTGTTTTACTATGGAGTAAAAGCCGAAAAGCCTGTAACCGACATTTTATTGCCCTGTCGTAATGACAATATCGGTGAATGGGCGGATGACATCCATTTTTTTTCAGTGGTATTGTATGACAGTATGTTCAGTAAACTGTTTTATGGTCACAGAAAACACCGGGAACCATGTTTTTTGCTTAATGCACATTACAATCCTGTTCAATCTGATGAAGGCACTGGAGTTTTCTGCATCTCAGCTTCTATGCTGAGGAGTTGCTGTAGTGGCCAGGAGGGTGTTTGCAGCATGACTGACGCAGGGTGTCGAGTGGCACCATTCCCACTTCAGGCAGCACAGACCATGCATAATACATGTGCTGGAGGGACAGCAGAGGACGCCACAGAGGCCAGTTTATCATTTCTTCTTAATGAAGCAGGTGGAGCTCACCACCACAGGGCCCACAGTGGCTGTTATGTCTGCCTTGGCGAGTGGCTGGATTTAGAGGAATGGGATGGACTCTCATATCCCTGGATTTTCGCAGAGTGATCTGACAGCTTGGCTGACAAAATGCAGTGACCCTTGTGCAGGAACCGCTAAGATTTATTCAAAAGCTGCTGGAAGCTGTGGTCAACAGAGGTGAGGCCATGGAGTAATGCTATGTGAACCAACTTCCCTATAAATTAGGACATTAGCTGGTTCTGGAGGTAGAAAATTGAAAGGAAGAGGCTGTCATTTACTGTCCCAGGCTTGGGGCTGTGAACAAGAAGTGCCATGGATGTGTGACCACCAGGATATATGACTGTAATAGTTATTTATGATACAAGCCACTACTTTAAGCCAAATAGATGGAGGCTTCAGGTTTGTGGACTGCCTCAATGATCTCCTTCCTCCAAAGCTGTCTTCTCATCCAGTAGTTCAAATTATGTTCCTAATTGTCTATTTGTGAGGTTGTGTAGATCCTGGGCAACCATGTGACTCAAGATTATAACCAGGGTATTGCTAAAACATGTTGTTATTGTCAATACCATTAGGACTTTCTTTTTGCTTTTAGTTCAAGTCTTTTAAATTAGATTGTATTAAATTTAACTTGTATTAAAGTCATAATGTCTGTGTTATTTATGCTCAGTCAAGCAAAAAAGGCAAGTTATAAACACAAAGGAACTACAGTCTTGAAAAATAAACAGCTTGCTGTAAATGTTATTCAACTGAATCAACTGAGCATTGATTGGGAACTTGGAGATTACAATAAGCTCTGCAGCTTAAACAAAAATACAGTATACCAGCTTTACATACATTATTTATTAACTTTCTGACCTGTAGTTACCCCTCTGTGTTAGGTGGCCATTTTGGTCAGCATGTGGCAATTCAAGTGGTTTAACCCTTGTCAAAAAGAAGACAGTTTTTTTATATTCAGTAGCTTAACAGTTTAGGTCCTATTGCTCAATTTCACTTTCCTCACATAGGTACACAGTGTTAAATCGAAAAATGGCTACAATGATGAAACCTCGGAGTAATGCTAAGGTTTGAAACATACAGAAGGTTTAACAAATGTTATTCACCTGCTGAGGACAGATTATTGTGCATCTTTCTGTCTGCATGGACCTGTGAAAGCTATAGCACTGGAGTGTTCTGTTTCTTTGGTTATTAAAGTAATTAGTATTAAGGCCACAGCGAAAGAAAAAAAGGGTCTCATCCAATTTACAAGCCACATATGTTTTTGTTGAATCAAAGATATAGAATGTTTTCTGTGAAATTGATGGCACAGGCCTCATTTGCATAAATTAGTAGTTACACAGCTACTTCTCTGCCAAACCAAACCATACCACAGAGCTAATGTGACTTCTATTCTCTTTTGCATTCATTTGTTATCTTTAGCATACACAGTTTCAATTATTAAAGCTGCTGATGTGGGATCCAAAATCTATTAATACTTCAGCTGGGAACCAGCAAATATAGGCATAAGGTAAGTGGCACACATACAATGTCTTTGGAGTCCTTTGTGGTGAAAGTTAGTCCCGTCAAGTCAAAACTGACTGGTTAAGCACACGGATGACTAAAAAACACACCTTTTTTGATGAACAGCGAGTGGCCAACAAGTAAATCCAATTTGGTGACCTCAGGACCACACCAGAGCTTTTTGCTGATGAGGTACTTTGACTTGCTTCATTGGACCGTGACCTCTAGTGTACAGTTAGGAGGACTGCAGTGTGAAGTATGCCAGTGTGAAGTATAAAGGTCAGCGCCTTAAAGTCTACATCCATAGTACTCTGACAGAAACAAAAGTGGATTTCCCACAGTGATGCATGCACTGGATCAAACTGTAACGGCTAAAAGAAAACTGAGATGTTGACGCTACCTAGATTTAATTGACTGATCACATTTAAAGTTCCTCATTGCGTAATGTGTGTATGTGTATTGTATTATAATACTTTATATAGTTTTTATTTTTATGAACCCAACATTTGCAATAGTGGCCACAATTCTTACCCTCATTTAGAACCTACATGGATTTTTGGGTCAGTTAAAACAAACTTTTTGCTGTGGACCTGAACAAGTGTGAATGGTGGGATTTGATTCTGGGTTCACACTTAGCTTTTGGGTCTATATGTTTTGAGGGTATTCTGTGTATTATTACACTAAGGTGATAAGAATGTGAACGTGGAGCTGCAATTGCATTTTGACAGCTCCTGACAGCAGCAGAACAGTCCACAGAACAAAGAATATCTTATAAGCACATTCTGTCTTGCCGCCTGCATTGTTCTGGGTCAGTAAGTCCTGTCATAAACTGGACGTCATACCCATAATATTGTGATCCACATGATTTTTCTTTAAGAGCAAATATTGTTGTGTAGAGTAGAAGCAAAGTAAACTAAATCATTAAAGAGCAAGTTGGAACAACCCCTTTCATTTCTAAATGTTACCTTTTCACCTTTATTTATAAATATCATAATAATAATGTGTCACCCCTTACCTTGTATCATATTGATCCGTTCCATATCTTCTTAATTCTCGGGCCGGGTGGCAGCACTACCTTATGATGCAGTGAAATGTCAGGTACCTTTGGGAAACTGGAGATTAGAAGGCTCAGAGCGGTCCATCTGTCTGCGTCTCCCTACACTTCTAATCACTCACCCGTATGACTCTCTGCTCCAACTTCTTCCCCTCACTTCCGCAGTCTCCATCTCCTCTCCTCTCACCATTTCTTTATTACTCTTTCCCTTCTGCACTCTCCTAATCCTCTCAAGTGCTGCTTTCCTAAACCATATTAACACAGGGATCATCTTTGTCCTGTTGAATTAAAATGGAACTTAGAAGATCTGAGTAGCTGCTGTCATTTTAAATCCTTGTATCGAATGAGGAATTAAAATCAGCAGCTTTAATTTGTTTTTACATTCTAGCCCAAAAGACCTCTATACAAGGATTGTAAAGGGTACAGGGTCTCATAAGGTCACCCAAACATTGCAGCGACTTTGATTTGAGTGAAGAGATTTGAGTCAAGGGCTGAGATTTTGGTGCAGAGCCCAGTCCTTGTGACGCTCCTCTGGTCTAATTAAAGAGAAAAGGCTGCTGAAGATCAGCAGAGCGGGATATGTGAAGGATATAGAGCTCTACAGTCTGGCCTAGGGGACATTAGCTCTGCTTTTATTGGGAATTATCCGAGTTGACTGCTTTACTATTGAGATACACAGTGATATGGAAACAGTCTCTAAGCAGCTTCACATAGAACTGCCAATTAATACAAAAATAGCTTGGTCCCTAATGTGTGTAGCTAAAACACAATGCACACAGCATCAGTCATAGGACAGGTGTTAGATATCCCCATTTGGAGTCATGGCAGAAATGTTTTGTGAAGTGAAGAAATATTGATTACGGTTTAGAAAAAGTACACAATATTAAGCAGTAGTGGATCCTTCATATGTAATCAAAAGTAAATAAACGGACAAACATTTTTTTGTAACAATTATAAGTAACAAGTAAACACAAAGGTCCTATGAACCTGGTTTAATTTTTTCTGGCCACACTACAAGACACAAGACTTCTATTTAATAAAAAAAACATTTCAAAACAAATTAAAATTAATTACTACAACTCTACTCTTTACTAATGCTGGTTCTAAAAAGAAACAAAAGTATAGTAGCAGGAGCAACAACAAGAAAAAAGGCAAATAAATCTTTTATTTTTGTCTTTTCACTAAGGCAAAGAAAAAAAGGGTGAGTTCGTGCAGGTCACAGGTTTGTTTACAAAAGAAGGAACACGTAGAACAAAGGTAGCTTGTTTTTGTCAGCGTGGTGCATACATAAAGGATTTACCGTAAATAGAAATTAAGAGTGAGTATAAAAGAGATGCACAGGGAGCAAGCACCTGCAGGTATAATACATACACCCCTTTGTTTATACAATTCCCTGTGGAGTGCTTATCAGGTCAATGACACTGTAAAGGAAGAGAAACAAACACTTTTGGTGTGTAAGGTATAAATATTCAGAAAAATAGTTTTTAAAAGTCAGTGGAATATGGCTGCAATACAATCATTAAACTTGCGATGTAGTTTTGGTGTAATTAAGAAAGACCCCCGCTCTACCCATGATCAAAATAACACATTAAAGAAAAAGATTGGTACATGTGCCTTGTTCCTCCGTCTGACATTGTGAGAAAGCGTAAAAGCTTTAGCTCCATTTGCACTCCAAGAGCACCTCTTACCATTTCATGTTCCACATCGGTCTCCTTTAGTGTTGGGGTGGTCACAAAATGCCTCAGAAATCAATAGCAAAGAAGTCCAAAAGAGCCTGTTGGCAATCAGCCATAGTGATGAATAGACAACAAGCATCTTGTTCTCAATGCTCTACTCTCTCCTCAAGAAGTTATTACCTTGAAAAATAGAAATGAACACAGCAGAGTGTGTTTGGTTCTTTTTGGTGCTTTTGACCACCAACTTTCAATGAGGTGAGAAAAACAACTCTGACAAAAATGGTGTAAAAACCACACTGCCTGCACCAGTCCAATCCTTGACTTTTCTTTTTGTCTTTGCCTGTTTTCCGCTCATGTATATTGCTCAAGGTATTCTAAAAGCCATTGTAACCTACAGTCTCCGTTGGCTTCTCTTCAAATTATTTACATACTGTATTCTTTATTTTTTCACTTCAAGTTCACTTTATATCATATGGAAGCAGCGCTACTGTAAACATAATCTAGAAACTGCTGCAAGGTGCTCCTACTCCTTGCTGTAATTTCACTAATGGTTTCAAATCAATGTGGCAGTAATATATTTAATGCTGTGATGTTGTACCTGACTTCTTTAATGCCACTCATTCTAAGAGCACCTGGATTTAAGCCCTGTTGCGGCGTACTTGCAATGAATACTAAGTAAGATCCTGCATTTGACCATGACCCTTTAACCCCACACAAAAGGGAGAAGAAGTGACAATGAACAGCATACAAAAACGATACAACAGGCTGTGAATTGATAAATGCTAGATCAGATCAGAGAAGATTTTGCAGCAAATCCATTCCATGTTCACACACGGGGTTAAATAAAATGTGTGAAATGTATTTTTATTTCCTGGGTATTTATTTTTGCATGTCAATGGGGATGTTTTGTGATAGTGTATTTTTTTCACAGCATGGGGTCTTACAGCAGGCAAATACATACAGCCAGAAGACACACATTAGGAATTACACCCCCAACGTAAAGCAACATAAACAGAAATGCAAATACTAATCCCAAACACAAATACCTACAAATAGTCCTCTGGTTCTCCTTGTTCTTTGGTATTCAGCCAAAACCTTTTCTCGTTCAAATCTAATCCTCTCTTTTGTATCTATATAGTATAGCATACTTATAGGCTTTATGTGTTGCGGTTCATTTTTATGGAGACATTATAGGTTATAAGTAACATTATTTAATATTTTTTATTTAACATTTATTTATCCAGGAAGGTCCCACTAAGATTACAAATCTCTTTTGGAGGGGAGTCCTGGCCCCATGGGGGGGCTTAATAGATAAGGTTACAAGTCCAAGGACTAATACCAATATGTAAAAAGCAAAAGTAATAAAACGTTTTGGGTTTTTTTTTTATTTTTTTTTTTTATAAGAGGAATTACTTAATTTATTGAAGATTAGTTCAATGCCAGAAAAAGCTTTATTGTAAAGTTACATTTAACAGAAACGCCAGTGTGATGCACCATGGACTTGTTGATTTATGTAACGTAAACATCTCATCTTAGCTGCTTTATTTATACTATAAAGGTAATGCAATTGGAAAAAAAATATATTTCTATATAACACAATACTTATGATCTCTCCTTCACCATAACCAGGTATTGTTCTGGCCTTTACAAGGCCATACATTTATATTGCAGCAATTGTTTTGTTGCCACAAACAAGATTCTTTCAAAACCTGTGCGTTAACAAGACACTAAAGGGTGCCTTTATTGTCACTGGGGACACTGGAGATGGATTATTGATCAATGTATTATTCTTGGAAAGGAGAACTAGCTCAATGGAATAAAACTGGGACCTGAACTGGTGAAAAGGTCATGATAAAAACACTGAGCAGGACAATTTTTGGAACAAGATGAATTATTCAGTACTAATCTCAACAGTAAAACATATCATCATATTTGATTTTATAACCAGCTGGTTTTAGTTTAACCACTTCTTTCGTTGCTTTTGTCTTTTGGTTAGTTTTTGCTTTATTACAGCAAAGCAACAGACGCCGTACATGCAGCGTCAGGGAGAAAGTTTGACTCAATATTGTTCAAACATAAAAAAAATCTTAACAGAGGAAAACAGCGTGAGCATAAGTGCAGTTACTTTGCCATGACCTTTTACTCAAGGCTGAGAAGATGCATCCTAACGCTAACCTTCATAATGCATACACTTGAGTAAAATTACTTTACAGCACTGAATAAAGGTTATTCTTCTGAAACACACAATCATCTGGCTTCAATAAAAGCTGACAAACTTAAATCATAATAGGATGCTTGAGGACAAAAGGTCTGGGGTTTGGTAGTGTGGTCTGGAGGTTCTTGTGAAATGTTTAATTAATTTAGGTGGGCAGCCAAGGACAAAGGCGAGAATTGGGTTTTGGACTGTGAGTGTTTGTTTGGCCCGAGGTTGTATTGTTTGGATAGACCCATGTGTGTTTGTGTTAGTGGTCTCTGAGCGCCATCTGTTACATAATGACTCACCTGTGAAGGCTGTAAAACCGGTGCTGCGCTGTCAGACAGGATTAAGATTTTCCCTGTCACTGATTCACTTTCCACAAACAACATGTTGGCCACCTTATGCACTACGAGAACACCTGACAAACAGGAACCTGGATGCAGCTGTCATCACTCAGAAAACCTCACAACATTCCTTTACATTACAAATAAGAGCACAGTCATGTACATAATATAAAAATATGAGGTTGAAAATAACAGCAACTAAGTTATTAGCTATAAGTACAGCCTTTTTAGGCCGTTTTGCCAGATTATAGTTTTATAATGCTCAATATAAACACAATGTAAAGAATGCTGTGTACAGCAGTGGTTCTCGACCCTATTTGAGCCACGACCCCAAATATAACGACTGGTGTTGTTCGCAACCCGACCCCCACCCCTCTCGACTTGTGTTGTGATCGACAGGTGTTGTGTGAAGGCGGCGGTAAAAGGCTGACGTATCCAGTCGTGCTTGTCCGGTGCGTCATCTTGTGGGAAGTACTTATTAAAACTTTCACAGAGACTCTTGAAGTGAGTGGCTATTACATCTTTAAGTATTTGGATGCTTATTTTGTTGGGAACCTATCGACACAGTCGTCATCTACAAGCAAAACCCATTGGTCCATGTACATGGCGGCCAACGTTTTTTCATCCAGATGTCAAAAAACAAAAATGGATTAACAATTATAAAAAAGAAAATTGAAAATCCAAAAATGGTTCTCAACCCCCTTCTTGTTTTTTGTTTTGATAAAAGAAATTGTGAAAGAAAAAAACAGCGATGATTTGATTTCATATTAACTTAATCAGCTACAATGAATAGGTTAAAGACTAAAGACTTGGACTGCGGACACTGGGGCGAGGACAGCTCAAGACGGGACAAGAGGGAATGCTTTCAAAGCAAATACGAGCAGTGGGTCAGGTGTAGCAAGGACAGAGTTGTCTGTGGGGCACTTCACAACAACAGTTTATCTATCTCTCAGTGTTGTGTCTGCATAGGTTTCCCCTACCACTAAAGATGTACAATAGTCTCCCCTCACACATGGGGCCAGGACTGCCCCCTGCTCCGTTCTGAGCTGCCCCAGCCCCGGTGTCTGGTCTGAGTCTTGCTGATCTCCAAACCCACAGTGCTCTTTACAGCACAGCCCACTCAAGTTCTCTGTGTAGCCACGAGGCTAACTGATAGCTTCATAGCCTATCACAATATTAAATCTTAGTTGTTTCATTTTTCCATTTTAGTTTATTATCTTAATATTAAATACTACCCTCCAAAAAAAAGAAAAATATCGCTTGGGTCGATGGCTCTCTTGCATTGTTTCCTGTTGACTTACTGTCTACTATCAAATAAAGTCAAAAAGGCCAACTTAAACATTTTGACTTGTTATTTCTAGAAAGCTTTTGTATGAGAGTCAACAGTACATTGTCTCCTTGGTGGCAGAACTCTATTAGATAAAACAAAAGAGTACAAATTAGTATTTTTTTACCACATGTAGATGCTATTTAACGTATTTAACTGTGATACTGTTATATCCACTGCTTGAATAGACTGACTGAAGGTCTCACTGACGCAGACATTATCCCTGTTAATCAAAGTTATTGTCTGTGAGTTGACATGAGTGTATGTGCTGCCAAATCCTTTTTCTGAAGGTGTATGTTCATGTTTGTGTGTTTAGGGTTCACCCAGAGGTCGGCAGCTTTATCTGACACCAAATATCCAATCTGCCATTTTAAATTCAACTCTAATTATCACTGTGATAATTACACATTGAAAGAAAGATATAAATGCGGGCTTGTGCATGTGGCAGCGCATATTTGTGTCTGTCTTAAGGTGACTTGACAAATAATGAGATGGAGAGGCAGGAAGACGAGAGAGGCCTGTTAATGCATCACATAACAACTTAATGGATCCCTAATGAGCTGCTTTGTTTGCAAAAAAACAGACTTACTGAGTGAGTGTGTCATCAACTGTAGTGACAAAAAGTGTATACATCTAGTCTTTCAGCATGATGTGAATATCCAGGAAGTACACACCCAATTCTGGAACAGTCAGGACACTGTAAAATGTAAATGGAAACAGCCTCTACCCTTGTCCCAACTTTTCTGAAATGTGTTGCAGCCATCAAAAAGAGCTATTATTTTTTCATGAAATGGTACAAAATTACTCTTATTTATTGTTTGAGATGTTCAAATCCTTTTACACTGATTTTATTTACATTTTAAACAGTGTCCCAACTTTCTGGGAATTTAGTTATAGCCGAAGTATAATATTTTGGATGGCTGTTTGGCAAACATTGGCCTATATTTTAAATAAATATGGTCAGTTTACTTGGGGACGGTTGTAACTGGCTTTTGTGACATCCTGGGACGGTGATAAAAAAGGTTAGCATGGAGCCCTGCAGGGATGGACAGTGGCTGAACATCATGTGTTTTACAGATCATGCGACTGAATTGTGGTGTATTTTTATATACAGTAAGTTAATTCTACATTTAGTTTAGATTTTGTCTGTGGACCTTATACATAATCTGTATTATTGTTATTTTGAGCCATTATTTCCTACAGATGTGTGGATGTTTATGATGAGTGTATTGTTGTGGAACCACTGACTTGTGCAATTATTAATATAATTGTTTAATAACGTTTATGCACCAGAGCTTTAATATCGCACTTGATACTCCAGTCTTTTACAGGCGTAATGACCTCAGTAAATGTTTTACAAGTGTGACAAATGGAAGCTCGTCCGGGACTTGAACCTGAGACCTACTCAAGTTACAAACACAGAATCAAGCCGTCATATGAAGTAAACGCTAATGTAACTGGTTAGCATTCTGTTAAAGCATTAACTGTTTTCACTTTCTGTCCTCCGGTAATAAAACCTGTCTTTGAATTGAATAAACTCCCAGAAAAGAAATTGAGTCAGAATCTGCAGGAGAACAGTAGATGTCTATAAGACATTGGTTCCAACAGCTCAATACTGAAGGGTGGAAAGTTTATTATTAAACATTGGAAGCTATAATGTTGAAGTGAGAAGTAGAAAGAAGTGAGCCATCTGGAGAGTAAACTTCAACGGCAGCGCAACGATCTTTCTACAACTTTCTACTCCAGTATTTTTAGTCTTGAATCTGAACAGCCAAAACATTTGTGCCTCAACTGTCAGTTTAACTGCAGAATCTTTTACAGATGTCATCACACATAAATACTGTATCTTCCTTCTACATGGCATGATTAGATAGAAACGTATTGGGTAAATGGGTTTAGACCTGAGAAACCATCCAAATTTAGTTTTTTATCTTTGTCCACTTTGTGCTTAGCTGTCTGAAATATAATTTATAATGTACTCCTGGTTTCCTTTTTTTTTTTTACGTTTGTTTTCTTCACTTCTTCACATTATTTTTCCTCCTACAGTGCCTGATTTCAACACGTTAGCTAACAACAATGTTTAATTGGCATTTCCTACTGGCAGGCCATTCAGAAGCATCAGTAGCATGAGGCCACCCTGTTTCCCCTGGTTACTAAATCAAATGATGTCTGTGGCGTCAGGACCAGTGTGTTCCCATGACGACCATGTGAGTTCTTTCTAGTGATACGAAAGTTCGCCAACTTTGATTTCCCATTGGACCAGAATGACTGTGAAGGAGATTTGGGGAGACAAATGTAGGAAGGTGAGGCTGATAAAAAGAATAAATAAACAATATATAATGACAGAGAAGACTGCTGGTCAGGCTGCAGGGTAAAATTGTTTTTCTGGTGTCATAATTGAAGAATCGAATAACTCAATTTGCAACACAATCTGTTCTTTCCACCCATCTGTCCGTCCATCCGTATGTCTTCATGCTTTCCATCTGTAGAGCTTCTTGCTTTTTGTGCCAAATGAGGGACCCAGAGAAGAATCTTGTCATTTTCAGCTCAGGGCATTGAACAGACCAGCAGCTATCGGGTTCTCATTGACAAAACAGTTTTAACCATAAAGCTTTTAAAACAGCAGTTGTGAAAGAAATTTGGCACAATATAGAAAATCTGAAATAAGATGCAACAAGGACGAAGTAAGAGGCTTATTTGGATTCAGGACAGATGTGTACGCGCATTTGAAAGCAACGTGTTTGTTTACATCTTCAAACACGCGCTCATGTCTGCAAACACATTTCTTGTGAACAAAGAGACAACATTAAACAATAAGATGACAGAGCAACAATTACATTTGAAAGAGGGATATTGTATGTGTATGAATATGTAGATATGGCAGGTTAAAAGAAACAATAACCCAGATCAAAACGTTTAATAAATAAAGTAGAATTTAAACAATTGACTGCACTAGGACTGATTCAGCAGATGGAAAAAATAGTAGCACTTCCAGCCACCAAGAATTTTTGTTTCTGTACTTTATCTACATGTTGAATTAGCCCCAAGATCTCTTTTAAATGTATATAAGTTTCACTGCTCAGAGACTGAACGCCGGTCCTTAGAAATGTTGCAGCTATCCATTTACTATTTCTGTCATGCCTTTAGCAGTTCTCTGACTCCACAATTTCTTTACATCATTTCACTTGATAAATAGATATGAAATTAATGAAGTCCCCATGCATGAAATATAATCTAATCTTAATATAGAAAAGCTCATAGATATGAAGTTTTTATAGCGAAGAAGCATGCAGATAACACAGTGATATTATGGTTTACTGCTAAGAAATCTATGTAGAGGAAAGTGCCAGTCATTGTTAAAAGACCAGGAGCTATTTAGTTTGTTACTCAAATTCCCATTTATTAGCACAAACCCCTTCTAAATGAGGCTCAAAGCAAAGAAAGCTCTTACTATACGCACACTTGCCAGGTAATCTGTAATGCACATTCACCGTTTAATTCACAGTTTTCCTCTAATGTCTCATACACAGAGATAATTATGTGCCTACACACCACACGCACACAAAACATCACAATGGAAGTGCGCTCTTGTCAACACCCTGAGGCTCTTGTGCACCTGATGCTTCAGGAAACGGGAATACAAGTTTTATGGAACAATCACTTCAGGAATTTGTGTGATATAAAAGAAAATCAAAGGAGAAAGAAATAATGTTATAAGATGAACAATGAGCGGACATTTCACTTAAATCTTTATTATAATGTGAACAAAGAAATCAGTGTGGTCTCTGACTGTCCGTCAGTCCAGACTTAAGTACTTCCTTAAAGAACCTTTAGTGGAGTGTGGTTTAGAGAACTTTGTTCATCTTGAGTTTATAAGTGTGTTTGGCGACTAATTGCCGAACAATAAAACCAGGTAAAGTATATAGTTCTTTGTACAGATAAGACTGAGAACGTTCATTTATGACCAAATCCATTCTTGATTCCTACAATAATTACATACAGAAAACTGAGACTGTTAGTAGTGTTTTATCATCATTCTATATTATTATTGATCGATGTCTTTGTGCATTTTGGCTTCTGTCTGACTCAGATGTTTTTTTTCAAAGTTTGACATTTACTTTTATTTCAACTCACATTTATGGATTATATTTTTGGCTGCTTTATGATTTGTACGATCTTTGGCCAAACGCAATATTTTTAGAATTTTTGTACGTTTGAGGAGGACTTGAGGCCTTGTTCTGTTATCACTATCTCTGACTTAAAGTCAAAGGTTTTCTCTTTGGTGAGATAATTTATTTATGATGTTTTTGTTTCCTCTGAAGACCGACTCTTTTGTGCTGACTGACAAAATCACAGTATCTGTTTGTTTATTTTTTTTCATACCAAAAGTGCCACGTAAATAAGAAAAGGGACAAAGATGATTTTTTTTTAATAGGATTCTCAGAGCTTTGAGAAATAACAAAATAATAGAAGTGTTGTCACGTTAAATGACAGGATCCAAATCAGAACTATAACAAAAACATGACGCACAAAACTACAGAGTTAAAACGAGTGCCAGATTTTTGTACAGAAACCAACAGAGCTTCTTACTTCAAACTGTCAGTACTCTTTCAGAAATCATTAAAGCGTGTTAGAAAGATGGAGGGGTCAGGTGCAAAGAGCTTTCTCACCTGCAAGCTGCCATTTTCCACCTGCCCTTATGCTCTTCATCCTAGACCATTATACGGCCTGTCTAGATTGCAGTTGTGAGTAAAATGTGTTTTTTTTAACTCCTGACATGTCCACAGAAACAAACGCTGGGTCTTAAATAGTTACGAGGAAACATTAGAGCCGTCGTGTTGCGTTGAGATCAATAAGTAATCAGCGTATGACCTTCAGTTCGGTGGTCCAAACGTCTTGTGGATAGATAGCCTGTTTTAGTAAGTCGGCATTCCTCCTTATTTTGCTGAACTAGTCATTGGAGCTCTGTAACCCATCCATTACCAAGCTCAAAGGTGCCGTATGGGAAACATCTAAAAATCTATAAATCACTAGCACATTCGTTTTGAGTAATTAGGACAATTACTCTAACTGAATGAGACAACCAGCTGGAAGACTGGCAGCTCAGGGAAATGTACTATGTAACTTTTTTGTTTTTTATACTAGAAAACTGCAATTTTGCATTATACAAAATTTGAAAACTCGCCTTTGAAAATATTTTAAAATAAGACTGATTCCAAGATTGATCCCTGAGACTTTTGTCACAGTGTGTCATGAAGCTGACCTCTTATGTGTGCTGTACAGGGATCATTGCACTGAGACATTAAGGTTTATGACTATTGACCAGTTACACAACATTGTTGATAGCGCATGCACAAAACTACTCTGGTTGGATTAGCAACAAGAAGCACTTTAAGCAAAATTAGGTTTGTCTCGGCTATTTAAACAGCACATTTTAGTGGAAATGTCGGCAGGGGAAAAAACACTGCTTTTTTTTTTTATTACTGCTCAGCTGAATAAATGCATTTAGAACTATTATAACCTAATGCACTGAAGCACCAGGTGCACTCTTTGCCTACCCATAGAAAAAAAGGGTGTTTTTTTATGGAATAATGCATCCTGGCCAGCCAGACCCTTTCACTTTCTTACCAAAGTGAAGTGGGTCTGGAAATGACCACTCTCCAAATGACCACTACTTCCAAGTTCAATATGGCCGACCAATCATATCCAATTATAAAAAATGTTGCGGGAACTATGTGCTCTGTTTTTGTAATTAATTTACTATGTTTTTTAAATTTTATTGGTCCCTGCAAATGTTGGTTATGCCTCCTAAATTCTGATTGGCAGTTGGTCTATTTGTTCTGTCTCCTGGAAATTAAACTCAAACCAAGAGGAACCAGACTAATTCTTTGTAATGAACAGAAATAAAATTTAGATCACTGGTCAAGGGAGCAATAATGTGGATTTTTGTGTAAATACAAGAAACATAAAATGCAAATATCTCACATGTCTACAAATTACATGCTGAATAGCAGTTTCACCATGTGTCTGTTCCTGGCTGAGGCAACATCATCCCTATTTCCACCAGTGAGAAGTCAGAAATCGTACTACAAAAAACGTTTCTTTAACTGTGGCTTTGGTTCCCCTTTTGTCTCCCATATAGATATTAACCTGCCAGAATACACACTGTGTCACTGCAGCCAGTGTGTCACAACTGACCTCATCTTTATATTTTGTATACTGTATATGTTGAAGAAAACAGGATCTGCATCTACACAAAATGCTCTTTCAAAGTAAAATTCATCTACAGGTTTTTATTATTCTGCTCTTATAAATATTAACAAGATTGTGGAAACTATGAAGAGGAAGAGTCATAAATGTTGCAGCTGGGAGGAAAACAGTTTGTCATGGCTCACATTTTCAAACATTAGCACAGCTTATACATAAGACTGCCTGACTTCCCTTTCATATTTACTCTCTTTGGTTGCATCATTCATTGGTGCCTGAATGGAAATGAGAAAAGTTCTAACAGCACTTGAAGGCAGCATAATAGCTAGTGAAGCAAGTGGCATCATTATGGCTCTGCACATTGATCTCAGAAGATCTGACACTGGTTGTCTCTAAGTGACTCTGGCTCCAGAGTAAGTCACTTTATTTTTAAACGTTCATCAGCATCCAGACTCAAACTTTATTGTATTGATTTAAATCCTTACACAATAATATCAAGTCACTTGTTAAAAATGGGGCCATCATCTTAAAAAGGTTAAATCAAAGGATTAGCACTACATTTATTTCAGGTAATATTCCCACACAGTCCACAGCCCACACAGTGTGTTGTCTCTGGGAGGAAAAGCTAGACTAGAAATTAAACTTCTTAACCCTGTCTCCTAGGCATCACATTAGAGTTTAATTCACAGCCGGTGTTGCATAAGCAGCTTCAACTCCTAATACAAAGTGACAAACTGATTAAAAGAGTGCATATCCCGTTTATATCTTCACTTCTAACAAAAGCTGATGAGACATACTGTACAGTATATGCTGCAGGTCAGTCAGTGCTTTAAGTCAATCATCAAGAGTATCAGAAGAAAAATTATAATATTGCTGGAACCTGACCCTAAATGTGAAAAAATTGCTACAAAAACGTGCATTTGTCACAAATAGCAAAAAGTAGACACATATTATTTTCTTATCACACATTACTGGTTTGTTTGGTCCCCTACACTGGTGTCAAAGCAACTATTTCTTTTGGAAAGGGCCCATTTTAATTGTATCTTCAGGGTGTGTTTGGTTTGTGCATGTGAAGGACCACCCTGAGCGAACGCAGATGGTGCCTAGAACAACTGGCACCAGAGTTCTCACATCAAGCATCTCATGTTTGATTTTTTGACTCTTAATTTTTAATTTTGTCAAAACATCTTTGGGGCCTGAACATTGACACCTCAAAACCAACATTCATATTGCTAAAAAACAATAGACTCATGTCTTTTGACCATGGGGTTCCTAAAGAATTTATGTTGACTGGAACTTCTCCAGTGTAAACCAGATCAGCCAAACTCTACCATCAAGACCAAAGGGACATTAAAGGACAGTCTATTACCCCTTTTTCTTGACCATGAGTGGACAAAAGCTCAAGACGTATTCAAAAGCACTTCTCAGGAAGAACAGATTGAGCTACACTGCTGCATACTTTGATTAAACTTTGTTATTGCTAATTCAATATTATATGCCCCAATGGAAAGAAATATAGCATCAATAAGGGGTCACATTAATCGTAAACAAAAAAGCAAGGAATTAAATAAAAATAGAATTGTAACCGTATCCTTGAAAGCGAAAAAACAAAAAGTAAATATTTTTGTTAATGAAAAAGGCTTTTTTTCCCCAATCTTTTGCTTTAACAACTGCTTATCTGAGGCAAGTGTATTAATATGTTTTTTCACAATCAAACAAACATCCAATTGCCACTGTCCGACCTAACTTCTTGTTCCTCTAACATAGTTCAGCCAATAGGCGGTAAGTCCGCACCACAGGTTCATGAATAATTAATGAGTATATTCTTAAACGTAACCTTTGGATTGTATAAGCAAAGTATATGGAGCAAAAATGTAGCTTATTTTTACAAAAATATTTACTTTATTTACGTTTACAGTCTTATAAGTTTACGATTCCAATTCCATTTATTTTGTTTACAATTAATGGGACCTTGTATTGACGCCATAAAGAAAGATCTGCAAATGGAGCACAGAAAGTGTTGGCTCAAAAATAGAAAAAAAAGTCCTGGAAAAGGTGAACTAACTCAAATTGATAGAGGGGAGATGAGCTGCAAATGGATTTTTAGGAGCGATCTCATGTTATGTCTGTCCTCAATGCCAAAAGGTTTTATTACACCTTGCCTTGTGGCAGATGACAAATGAGAAGTTCAGTGAGTTCAGAATTTACATATCAATGTTGCTGACTTGTGTTTATCTACTGGTCCAACCTTTTCCCCCTAAACCAGCCTTTTGTTGAGATCTGGACTCCACTGGACTCAAAGATCTGTTCTGTTGTGAAATCTCGCTTGAAGATGTTAGCAGCAGATTCCTTAAATCCTGGAAGTTGTGGGAGGGGGATTGAAGATGTTTGCCTTCATCACATGCCACAGAAGTTCTGGTGCTGATACCCCACTTTTTGTGCTGCCCTGCCCACTGCAGACAAGCCACAGCCGCCTGTTTTTTATTGTTTTATATTTACATTCCATTAGGAATCTAGTAAATATCAAACTAGTTACAAAAAACTTTCCTGTCACTTTACGCAGAACACACTGATATAGCTGTTATAATTATGCCCACGGTTATATGCCAAGTTTTTATGGCTTTAATTTTCCAATGTCTTAAAGTAGTTACATGTGACAATGACACAGACACAGCATAGTTTAATGTCAAACCTTTACATGGCTTTTACTGTCGCTAAAGGTATGTACACATTTTGTACTGTTAGCTTTTCATCACATAGCCTTAGTCCATTTCTTTTGTCATTTTATTTTACACTGCTCTCTGCCTTTTTCTTTCCATTTACACATTTCCACAGTGCAAATAATGTGGTGTATGGACCTGCTCCATCTCTATCTCGGACTCCTAAAGTGAGCCGGAGTCTGGAGGTCACACTGTGAGTAATTGAAACACTCCTCTGTCTAAAGCACACCTGTGTGTCATGTCCCTGAGATGACACAAACGTGTAAATGACATTTAGAGCAAAAGCATTAAGATAGAAAATGTGAATATAGAAAATTAGATTACTTTAACTATTCAAAACATTGTATTTAGAAATGAGAACTATGTCCAAATGTTTAATTTAACTCAAACCCACTGTATGAGGCCTGGTGCCATATTTTATTTCCCACAGTTAGTCATATGATAAAAGTGGCCTCAGATGGACACATTAGGTTTTCATTCGCTGTAACTTTCAAAGCCACAGCTGTGACAGGTCTGATGTGTCCTTGATAGCGACAGTCACAAATTGAAACATATTTTACCAACGCTGGTCTTGTGGCTGATATGTCAAAAATAATTCTCAAGAGAATTTGCGGCAACACCAAATGTGTTGCCTGAAGCAAACTGTCACAAAAAAAATGAAACCTGTCACGCTTAACAAAAAAAAGAACAATAACAAATCAAATTGTTGTCATAAGCAAGCAAGTCAAGCAGCAATGAACCGCGAGTGTGAGCTGTCATTCAATCCCAGCACAAGACACAGAAATTATGATTTTTATTTCCAAACTGCATAAAACATGACATTTGTGTTATATTATAACATCTAAAAATTGTAGTAACATGAATTTTCTGTACTATACTGTAGATCACAGACTGTGAGGCAGCAAAAACAAATGTCCCATGATTTTTCCACGTCTTTTTAGGTTATGACCTCTTGGCACTTAAAGGTAAAAAATCTGCTGCATGAATTTAAATAACTTCCTCTACCTTAGAGCTTCTGCTATAAAAATCTTTTAATTACCGTCTGGTCAGAGCACCATTAAGGCTGCACACTCCTGCACAGTATGTGTCATATTAAATTAGATACCACTCTTTAAAGAGACCTAGCGCTCTGCCATGCATATATTCCAGCTTGACGCCATCTATTTTGTTTTGTGCAATAACTCACAAATGAAAAATATGCTTGTGCAAATGGAACATGTGGTTAATACAATGTAAATGCACCTTGACACTCATTTCCATATGGGTTTGTGTGACCACGGAGACACACTTTTCTCTGGACGGCAGTATTTAGAATTTTTTGCTGAAGCTGTTTTGAGGGAACATGAAATGGAAGATGCATTTGGCTAATTGCCTATGGGTTTAGCCTCAGTTTTTTTCTGCATTGTAGTATGTATGGATGTACAGAAAGAACATTATTTAAAACAAGAATTCAAGTGCTTGGTATCTGCTAATTAGTTGTCGTGCAAAACAATATTCTATCCTTGACAAAAAGTAGAGTCGTTGGATGTGTGTTGTGCCTATGACGTCATGGTTTTTCGAGTGGATGCTGTCTTCAGAGTTTACAAGAAAGCAGAGCGGCAGCCGCAATGAAAGAAAACACCTCTTGGGTTGTGAAAACACTGGCGTCCGAAAAACAGCCCCTGAACCAGCTGTAATGATAATCATGGGAAAGCTGCAGGTCCAGACAGATTTGGTCCAAATCTTCTGAAAGAGTGTGCTGCTCAGCTGTGTGTACTAGTGTATAATCTCTTCAACCAGAGTCTTCAGTTAGAGAGGGTCCGTATTTTGTGGAAAAAATGAAAGGCATTTAAGTGCATTCGACACCATCAAACCAGCTATTCCTAGTCAAAAACATAGGGCTATTGGGCGGGACTCATCCTTTATTGCTTGGATTACAGATGACCAGACATGTAGACCTCAGTCATTAGTAGCACAGGGCCTTCTCAAGATACTGTTCTTGCTCCTTTCCTTTTCACCACTACCTGGAGCATCCCCTGCATTTGACTTTTGAACAACAGAGAGCAGCCAGTGGACGTCTGAGGTCAGTGAGCTGCAGAACGGAACATCATAAGGACTCCTTCCTTTTGATTATTAGACTGTACAATCAATCGGTCTTAATCAATTTATTTGCTTTTTGATTTATTTGAAGAGACCCAACAAATTAATTTTCCCATGGGGATTATAATGTTGAATTGAATTTAATACCCAAATATTACCACTTTATAGCTCAAATACTGTGATGGTTAAATCTTTTATGACCCATCCAACACCCAAGGCTGTTCAGAAAAAATCCAATGGCCAACAGCAGGCCTTTTGTTCTACTATAATTATATATTTCTTTTATCAATATCAGAAAATGAACTTTTTTTTTAGGTTCTGTCATAAACTAATGTCACTTCGTTCTTAGTCTATTCAGACGCCTGATGGATGAAGAGTGAGGGCTTCACAGACCACATCATCCCTTATCGCCCACAGATGATGACAAACTGGCCTCTCGCTAAAAGCTGATCAACATGACCCGCCCTGACACTGACAATTCATTTTAGTAAATTTCCTTCAGTCACAACTGGTCCACACTTTTTCATGAAAGCTATTCCTTTAATATGCCATTTTCAAGTTTGACCTTTTTGAGATTTGGCTAAAAACTCAATTGCAGACGCATGCAACCATCCATCTTTCTATTACGCCAACATTTACTTTCTTGCTTCTCCGCTGGTCACATGGATGATGTTAAGTGGTTCACAGGTCCAATCATCGCTCACTGCCTCTTTCTGTCTCTCACACAACATGCTGGCCCCACACCCGTGATTGATATCTTATCTACAGACGCTCGTTCATGCTAGCCATCAGTCAGTCCCTGAAGCATTTTTCATTAATCACATCAACAGTGACTCTGTGTCTGCTGTAGGGTGGGGACCACTTTAAGTGTTAGAGGTCTGTTGAGTGTTTAGGCCATGTTTGAATGGAAAAAAGAAAAATGACCTGAGAGAAAATAATCGCACGCACACCTCAGACACACAACCTATATACAGTACAGAATTGACTTATCCTTCTGTTGGCTAGCGTGTCAATGTTTCAATAGAAATTACGAAGTGCTTCGCTTTTTTGGTGCATGTTGATGTTGTGGTGACAATTCTTTTGATATATAGTACTGCCATAATTTAAATTTTATTATCTATAGCTGCGTGTTCTCATTCTTTCTCAGAGACTCCTACAATGCTTCTGGGACAAAGACTGGAAGCTGAAAAGTGCTAATGGGAGATTATCTATCTTATCTGCCTTATCATCCCAATCTGTTTAAGTCTATCTAATTGGGCATTAATTTGGTCAAATCAAGATTTGGATGAGATTTATCCCCAAATAACCCATTTAACGTTAAGTTTGGAGTCGCACAGAAGAAATCTTGCTTTAATTTGAAGTTTTCGAAGGCCTGATGGGTTTAAAGTAGGACTATGTGGGTTTTGCGTGACTGATATTGAGATGGGATGCTCTTAATCAGATGGCAAGGTGATTCTGCGAGGGCATTTTTATTCGCCAATTTTTCCTAGACTGGTAATGCAGAGATTTAAATACACTGAGTAAGACATGTCCTTACGTTACCCTTGTCTGGGGTGAACCCAAGACAGAAAAAGTTTACTTAGACCAGAAAGTTTTCAAATTAGAAAACCCAATCTTAGTTCAGTTATATGTACATACTGTATGTAATTACTCAGACTCTGCGTTATTCATGTTCTCTATTCTACTTGATAAACATTGATTTAAGTTTAAAATAAAAATGCTGGTCATTTATCTTGCAAATGTAGCTTTTGCCTGTTTTTGTCCTTATTTATTCTGGGCAAAAATAAGCATCTGTTGTGAATGAATGTCTGTTTGCATCTGCATGTCATTATCAACAAACTAACACTATCTCTTAAAGAAGTATACTGTAAAACATACTGTATGTATCAAGCATTATCTGCATTACCCCAGTAAAAAACAAAGATAATAGATGGATGATAACAAGCATAATGTAGTGTTGTGTTTAAGATTTTTCCAAAATACTGCAAAATGGTAAATGTCTGTGTGGAGTAATTCTTTCTCTCTCAATGTGTAACCACCATCCATCAACAGCAACAAGGAACCATTGCTTCTGTTTTTAGAAATTGCTTGTCTTTTTCTCTGAGGCAATAGCTTTGATACCAAGGAGCGTGATTCTGAAGTAGGTATTGTTCAAATTGATGCTGTCTGCAGGAACCACATAGTTTCCTCTGGAAGCAATGCTTAACAACACTCTTTTCAAAAGCAATGCTACAGAATGTGCACTTAACGGTGTGTCAGCCTGACTTTTTGTGCTGGCGCCCATCCATCTATTTGTCTGCCACTTTATCTTGGTGTCTGTCAAACAGTGCAGCTCAGGTTTGGGCAGAGGGATTAGACCCCGCGACCATTTTTTTCTCCTCTAATAGGATTTGACAAAGAGAGGCCCGTTTTGCTGAAAGTGAGAGCTTGAGAGTTGGGGCGTGTGGTCACACCCCAGTCAAAGAGTCACGTATAATATCACGTCTGAGGCCATAAATATCCTAATACCTATTCACTGTGTGCATGGCTTTGAATGCTGTGTGTGTTTGTGCCCCGTGCACCAAAGCAGTCATGCTGGTGTCACGTCGAGGACTTTCCATGTCATAATCCCCATGGGATCAAGTGTGTGTGAGTACACGGCACAGCAACACAGGGTCTGAGATCGTCTCAGGCTCAGTCCTCATAGGATATACTCAAAGAGCATCAAGTAGCAAAGGATGGACGTGAAGTGTGTATCTGTGTGTGTTTTAGCCCTGTGACTTTAGAAAACTCTTAATCTGGAAGTACAAGTGTCACCTCTGCTGGGGCTGTCACTCTCGAAGGCGCTAAACCCATCTGTCTGCTTATTTACGTAGTCACTATGCTGTCCCTTCATCTGCATGGTTTGATATTTTATTCTGTGTATTCCAAGCATAAATCTAAAATACAGTTTGTTCTGTCTGAAGAAGTGATGTAAACATATTGTAATGTTGTTTGTCTGTAGGATTATGTTCTTTTATTTGGGGGATTATTCTCTGCAAGTCAACACTGAGTGACACACTTCAGAATTCTTGTGGATTCCTGTAGAACTGTCAAAAAGTATTTTGCCAAGAAGCAGGAAATATGATAGAGAACCCAGTGGCTTTACTTGTGTTAATGTGTTTGCAGCGTTTTACCACTGTTTGATGGTGAATGCATGTAGTGACTTTGAATACGCTTTTTGTTTTTTTTAATTGCTGTGAGTATAACAGTGGTGTTTACAAATGATCACTCTCCAACCGAGTCAGTATCACTTCTTTTGGTGCAGCGTTGAGTTTTCAGTAACTGAGCTTAGCTAACAAAGCATTCTCACTTTTCTGCGTGCAGCCACATTAGGAGCTGAGGCTCAGGCTTGTGAAAGTCTTAATTGTCTTTTTGTCTAAGTGTTGTTGTCCACCTCCACAAAGACATGAGAGGCCATGGTCTGTTTAAAACTTAAACCACTTGACCTGCTGTCAGTGTTTTCTGTGTCTACACTTTGTGCTACGCCCACTAACTATACTGGATAAGAATTTAAAGTTTTTGGATGGTCGTTCATGACTCTGTTTAGCCTTAAGGGGAAATTTAGATATAGTATTTATCTCAGAACAGTGGCCTGTGTGATCCGTGCAACGCTACATGATTATTCAGGAAAAATGCCAGTGGGGTAACAGATGGGAGAGATTTACCTTGTGCACCCCCAACTGTCAGCCCAAGACGTGCAAGCAGACATTTGTCAATAATAACCACAACAATCAAGCACTACCCATATGTGGCTTCTGTTGGAAAGAGCTACTCTGACCCAGCAGCTATTTCAAGAAACAAAGCAAAATGCTCTTTTGGTCTTTGTATAACAGCCACTTCTACAACAAAGGCTCACCCACTTTTTAATGCTGTCTTGCGATTATGTCGCTTTTACAAACCTTTTATTTCTTGATTATATGTTGAAAGCATGACCTCTTAACCTATTGCAAATAGTTGATTCCCCTAACCCTCAACTGCATAAATTATGTTTTTGCTCTTAAAAAAAATATTTATTCTTATTTTTTGGAAGATTTAAGATAACAGATTAACAAAAAATCAACCTCGCCCCCAGCAGATTTTGTTTTGTTGCCCCAGGGCAACAAAAGGTATTAGATCACCGGGGAAAAATCGAATATTGTCTAAACATTTATTAGGAAAATCATGAGGGAACTGATGCTTTTTTAAAAAATTTTTTATTGATAATGGGTTTCAAATATTTCATTATGGCATAATACTGTACAGTGAGATATAAAAATGTCCTTTTATTCAGAATTTACTGCAAATAAGAGAGGGCATTAAACATGTTTTTTTCTGCTCCTCACACCTCTTCCTGGTTTCCCTTAAGCTCACTGTCCTCAAAATCCATTGTTGGGTATGATTCTAACTATTGGCTCCTTTCTGTCCTTTCTACCATAAAATGTCCCTGCATCCATTTTCCTGTAAACATCATTGCAGAAAACAAAGCAAAAATGAAAAACAACACTTGATTTTGGCCTTCAAGTTTGTCACATGTCTATCATAACTGCTGAAAACCAGCCTGTAAAAGTAAAATTGTGTTATTTTTTACAAATACATGTGATAACATCCAAACACATTGTCAGTGAAGACCTCCTTGAAAAGCAATCTGAAGTGAATTTCTGAACGTTCTAAATAAAAAAAAAGTAAATAAAACCTGACAAAATGCTTCTCTTCACCTTCATACACACACACACATTTTTTTTTATTTACAGTTCAAGTTGTTCTCGCAGCCTGTGCTCTTGTGACCACATGTCAGAAAAAGAAGTCCTTATTGGACTGTTCTTTAATAATTATTTGACCATTCTGATAAGTTGAAAGGGTTTAAAGAAAGATTTACTGGAAATGGGGCTCAAGAAAACTTTCCATTGCCTAAGGGCAACACTATGCAGTAGAGGGTTTTTTATTAGTAATCTATATACCCTTTTCTTTGTTTACTTCTGATAAAAAAGCTCTGAATATGGATGCTGTTATGGTCAAGCAGAAACGCTGTATAATCCGTTTGTTGTCCACTTGGATGCAAATGTTGTTCCCGACCTGTGTACAGCAGAGAAAACACAGGCTGAGTCAGACATTAAAAATGTTCACAAGTAAGGTTTACAGCATTTTGTATACGGCACCTTCCACTGTATCTTCAAGCACCTGGCCCTCGGGGTTTTAAATACTCTTTCACTCCACTTCCTTTTAGTTTGTAAAATGTAAACTTTGAAATATTGCTCACAGAATCTCCAAAGGCATAACAAGGCAAAACGTGAAACACACACAAAGTACTTTCGATCTATTTTTTTTCACTCCTTGGAACATTCCAAACACATTAGGTTTGTTAGTGCCGCCGACTTTCCCTTGCGTCACTCACATGAGCAAATATACTACCGCGAGCTCACCAATTTATACCCGAGCATCATTCCTCATTTGGTTAACATCATTCACTTCCATCTTGCCTCAGGAAGAAGTGCTTTTGCCTAATTCTCAATACTGCGTTTGAGATGATGCATGCACTGGCTTCTGAATAGCTCCATTGTCTCAAGGGTAATTAGTAGTAGACAGAAGTTAGACATTCAATTTTTAAATATTTAATGATGTTCTATTATTGATGTTTAGCTGCTGAAGCATCGGTGCAGAGCTGAGGCACATCAAAGACACGGGATAATTTTATTGCAAGGACAATTTCACCAGTTTTTAGTTAAAAATTTGGTTTGAAAACTTTCTGAAGGCTGTTGAGTCAGTGCTCTTTGATAAATATTTAGAAATTTTAAATTTGATTATGACAACAAGGAAAGTAAGATCTGTCTTTACTTTTTTTCAATGTTTGAGTATTGTTTGTGTAATTCCTCAAATCAAACAAACAAATGTCCTCACACATCCCAGGTTATCCCATACTTTAGCCATCAGACCAGTTAGATGCTTATTATTTAAACACTAGAAAGAGTCAGTATATTGTACAAGACGTCCCGGATGTTCATACTTGTCGTTAACAACTTTTCAACAAGCACAATTTGGATATTTTGTTCCATGATCTAATTGAAATTCAAAGGCTGAATCTTATCCATGCACTGATTAAGTGATTACCAAATCTAACAAGCTTGTTAATTGCTCCGAGGCATTTTAATGAAGGTTCTTATTGAGAAACATCCAGCGCTGATGAGTGAGGAGGCCTCGGAGAACGTGAGCCAATCCGGACGGACGCAATAGTTGTCTTTTATTCAAACGCACACACATCTAAGTTTTAAATGTTGATTAAGAAAGTTGTTTTTCAGATGGCTGACCCGACCTTTAATGCACCACTTTTTCCCCCCTATATTGACATTGCTCTATGTCACAAGAAAATAATTACTTCTTGAATTACCTCGTGCTTCTCACAGTCTGTCTCGCCTCCATCCTCTTCTCCTTCATAACATTACTGGAGCTATCCATCCATAATCAAAATTATCATCACAGAGAGCGTGTCTGTAATGACCTCAACAACAGATGAATGGTAAATCAATAAGCACTGACCTTGGAGCATAATTGGACTGGGCCTGTCTCACTCATAGAACAATAACTTCATTATTGATGGAGGCAACCAAGGCAATGAAGGTGTTATTTTATGAAATTGTACAAACATAAAAATGGTGCTTTTCTGTTTTGTGCAGCTCTGTCGTCTGCCAAAAAGAGAGATTGATCCTTAAGTGGAGAAATGGGGTTCAAGATTCGAAAAAGGAAGGGATTTGTCCTCTTAAGTGTCATCGAACCGTGTGATTTTTGGCCTTTTATTCTACTACTCTTCAATATATTTGAAAGCTTTTGTTGTTTTTTCTCTGCGTGAAAGCGGCTCCACTTTTCAGCTTAAGCCTTCATAATGTCAGCACTTTAAATCTCTCAGTTAGAGAAGGTTCACAAAAAGGGTATATTGATAATTCTTTCCGGTAGGTGTCATCGAGGTGAGCTCGGGCTGCTCTGTGACTGGCAGTGGACACCAGAGACTTCACTGGCCTCTAGACTACAATCTGACGGAAATACAAAGCAGAGGCGCTGGGTATGTTTTGAAATGGCTAATACAATACACAACGAAAGTCATTTTAAATGTAATATTTTCCTCAAAAGACAATAGAAAATGACCATTTGTCTTTTTACTAAATTGGCTTTACAAGTTATATTTTTTTTCTGACCTGTCTGGAATGTAGAATTAGCACATTTTAAAATTATTAAATTTATTGTACCAACCTCATAAAATAAATGTGGATTTTGACACTTGCCTACCAGCTCAGATGAATCAACTCTCCCCATACAATGAAAATGAATATCTATACGCTACACTATTCTGAAAGGAGGTAAAAATGACCCACTGCTGGTGCTGGAATGACAGCAGCCATGTTACGATTCAAATGACCCAGTTACAATGTCACCCTCAGTATGTTCATTTCCTGTTCACCTACCCACAGTATGAACTGAATGTTTTTCCAGCAGCTTAATCCTTTCGCCGCCTCCTTCTGGTCTGGTCTTCTTACATTTGTCCTTCTGTGAAGTAGTAATCTTGGCCAACAGGTTGTTTCCTCCTCCTTTTATCTTTACTTAGTGTCTTTCTTGACCTTAGCCGGATGCAAACAGATAAAACTCTGCATTTAGCCGCCTACACTTAGTTGCAAACAAACATAAAGTTCTGTATGGGAATGTTGTGGGTGTGTGGGTATCAGTTGTCTGAAGAGCTAATTAATTAGGTGGTATTTTGTTTTTGCTATGAGTTAGTATGATTGACCTGTTGTTCAGTAACCCAGGGCTACATCCAGTACAATTTCTCTTCTGCATTATTGTGTACATCTTCCTTATCTTTCACTTCAGACCTCTGCTGTCACTTTATGACATTCATATGTTTCAAAGAGAGAGGCTTACTAATACAGTATGTACAGAGGCTAACAAACATTATTTTTAGGCTGTTCTGTATATGCAACATATATGATATCTGCAGGTGTTATATCCTTTTAAAACTGCTATGGTTTGTTGAAGAACACTGTGTGATCTGACTGTTGTACTCCTCTTTTGTTTAGTGTTGTGGCACAGAGACTAAACCTGGAAACATTCTGGCATCCCTCTTCTGGTACAGGCAAATCTGTTCCCACACTTCTCCTGATGGACAGCACTGTGGCGGTAGATCAATTCCTCAATGGGATTGGCAGCTGCTAGGCACGAGTTTCAGAAAGGAGCCCCATAATCGGCACAGATGCACAATACAGACTGTCTGAAGTTAGTTTAGTCTCTGTGTAAGCTGTCAGTGCTGCTATGCTGTATTCTGCCAGTTTGAATAGTTGTAATGTTAAACTCAATTTGGGAATGAAGTGACAAAATAAATCTACTATATAATTTTTAAAGAGGCCCAACACATGACAATAAATTTTCTAGCGATGGGCATTTTCCACAGATGTCATTTTTAAATATTTAAGATCATTATTCAAATATTATTCAAATATTTAAATGAGGTTTAATGAGAGAGGCGTTCATTTGTGCATTTCTGAACACCATTTCTGAACAAGTGTATTGGGGTATATATTTAAAAACAACTGTGTTTTGTAGTTAAAAATTAAACAGTGTTTGTTATTGTGATGACTTAGTTTCACCTGACATATTTTGCACACACCGAGCTGATTATTTTGTTTAAAGTAATTCTGGAGAACGCCATGACATTTATGAACAAACCAAATTTAATGAAGGTTTTAGAGTTGTTCTTTCTTTCACACAGGTGTGCTGTGCGATACCACTGACTTCCTTTAAGTAAACTGCAGGCTGGTATCGTCGATACCGATCCAATACCGATACTTACTTATATTCTACAAAAACGTAAAGCGTTCAGAAAATCAAAATAAGTGTATTTCAGATTATAGCTTCATATTTAAGACAATACCAGACATCAGCCCACAGTGGCTGTTGCACGTGCTCTGTATTCACTTTAAATGATCCACTTTACCGACCGCTTTACCTGACTAAATCTAGGCCTAACTGATCTCAGGAACTCACATATTACAGCTGAACTCATGCTATTCATAGTAGCATTATTTTATTACTTATTTCATAACCAAATTAATTAAATCAATCTGTGAAATAATGCAGATTGAATATTTGAATAATATAATATTTCTAAAATAACTAAAACTAATTTGCTTCCATTTCAAAAGCGATCTTGTAGAATACTATTACTATTAAAAAAGGTAAACAACATGAAAATCTGTGAATCCTGAGTCATTAAAAAACTTTGGATAAGGTTAAGAAAACTTTGTGAGCCTTTGTGAATGTTTTCCACTCTGAAAGAGCACAACTTTTAACCTGTTAATGTGGTGTTTTAATGGTGTAAATCACATGTTCCTTCTGGTCCACAGAATTTTGGAGCCTGCTAGCCTCCTGAACTACATGAGCTTAGTCATCTCATTTACCATTTGTAATCCCCCTTTTCTTCTTACACATCCATCCCCAGCTGTGTTCTTATTTCTTCGACTCTCCACACAGCCGTCCGAGCTGCCACAGTGACTAATGAGGATGTGTGACAGCGCTGGCAGTAAGTGAGACTGAGAGGAAGTAGAATGGAAGGACACCTGAATTTGTCATTGAGGAAATTAAGGGTTACAGGGTTCAGTGCACACTACCACCCCCCATCCTCCACCTTCCTGCTGTTTGACCAATGGCTGACGAGCATTAACGGCAGACTCACATAAAGAGGAGGCTACATTGAAGACTAAATGTGACCTCTTTGTGTTATTTGCACCTATTTATCTTTATTCATCTGGCTCTCATTGACATTTCTCTCTTCCTTAATGTGTGTTCCTTTCTTTTTTTTCAACTCACTGTTTCTCAATCACTCATCTTTTCTTTCTCCTTCAGTTTGCATTTACTGTCACCTCGCCATCATTCACACTTTGTTTGTCTGTGCCGCTACCCATGCTCTATTATCATGCTTTTACACCCACCCCTCTCTATTTTCTCTGCTCATCTCCCCCTTTTTCTGTCTATCCACAGTCATATTTCTCTGTCTATGCGTGCCTTTTTCTCAGGTGGTAGAGCAGATTAGTGGTTAGTGAGACCATCCCATTATTGTAAGGTTACAGATTCAATCTCAGCGCGCACATCAAAAGTGTTGTGTCCCGTCACAATGCCCTTGAGAAAGGCGCTGAATATACAGTATACATGCTCAGTCATTTTAGTCACTATGGCTAAAAGCAGCCGGTCACTGCCAAAAAATCTCAAATTTGTCTTTTTTTTTGTCCCTTTTAGTGCATCAATCCAAGTGGAGGTGGCTTTGACCTTCACCTCTCAGCAGTTCTGGGGATACATGGGGAACTTTTATCACAGACTGCAGGTGTGGCCATTTCTTGCAGTTGCTTTGGAAGCTCCTGAAAAAGCAACTAATATAAATTATCTATAACGTAAAAAAGTTTAGCTGTCATATAAAAGCTATGGCTGTCATAAGAATAAAAAATGTGCATAAGACATTGTATCCAAAGTAATTGTTACTTTTCTATAAATATCTTGAATAGTTGTGACGTAAAATTGTCTTTATGTTTCTGTCATGGGTAATTTCTTTAAATATTGCGATAACAATATAAGCTGCAATAATTAAAAGCAAAAAAAAAAAAAAAAAAAAAATACAAGGCTCTGGACTATCTCCACTCATCAAAGCAAGAGCTAAATCAATATAAAAGACCAGGATTAAACCAGGTCTAACTAGGATTAAAACAGGACTTTTTTGTTTAGACTTAGGGCACTTTGACTAAAAGCCGCACTTTGCTGGCAGTTTCTCTGCTGTTTTTTTGGGGGGGTTCCCTACAGAGCTCCCCCTACAGCTTTGGCTGAATGTCTAAGACTGACTGAGGCGGGTGTTTATGTGTGTAGTTTCGTTAAACAATTTGTTTCTCGTGAGACCCAAGACTCCTGCAAGACTTTTAGACTCGGACTGACAGCGTGTCGTCGGCTGGTCTGGTTGCAAGGCTGTTTTTTCTTCTAAGAGGCACTAGAGGGAGATGGGACAGACGCCATCCTACACAAAATAAGTCATTAAGGCATCACAATGACTTCGAAGCTATTAGGCTTTAACGCTTTGTTTGGACCTTTTTTTTTTTTATTTAACAGACAGAAATTAAAAGTCTATTAAATGAAAGACTATAACGTTATTACAATAAATAATATCACATTAACACAAGAATACATTTGCAATATTTTTTACCGCCCTAATAAAAATATAAGTGCAACAGTTGAATAACAGATTACTGAAGAGAAGGATGACGGCACCATGGCAATGAAGTGCCATCATCCTTATTTGTATAGACACTGTAAATTTTACAAACTCTTTTATATGGGAGGAAAATCATCCTCTCATCATATGAAAAGTGTTCAAATAGCCTTGTGAACCCAGACTGTGTTCTATCTTTGCTCCTCCAAATGTCCTGGAAGACCATTTGTCACATCTTCCTTATCTGTCTTTCAGACGTTTATCTGCTGGGAAAAATATCTTCTTTGAGTAGAGGATAAAAGGCTACGTTAGCAAAAGAAAAGGAAAAAAAATCCTTTGATTGTTTGAAGCTTTTTTAGAAATGACTATCAAGTACTTAAGGTCTACACACAGCTTTACAAAACAGTGTTTCTTTTCTTGATATTATGTATGGACGTTTGTGCACAGTCCACATAATAGCTGTGGGCTGCATTTCATCACTTCAGAGCTGTGTGTAAACTCTGTATATTTCTTTCTATAAAGCACTCCCAGACCAGGACTTTAATTAAACGTGCATTCGCTAGCTTTGATAAGGTTAGCTACTAAGTGGTGTACCAACGTAGAATTGTACAGGCCAGCTTTGTTTGTTGTCTGATGTTTCTTATTGGCAACACAGCTACAAAACTAATTTCTATAATCATTTTTAATTAGAGCCTTATTGGTAGAATGAGGCAGTCTATTTTCAAGTAAAATGTATGAATGTCAATACGGTTTTTGAGAGAGACAGCTCTGTCCTTCTAAAACACAACGTAACATAGCATCTCCGGTTAATCATCTACTTCTATTTCTTGCAACATGTCTACATTGAAAAATAAATTTGGCCTCTGCGATTTGAAAATTGTGATTTCTAATATTGAGATTTAGTCGCAAATGCGATTAAATGCATAGATTGGTTAAACATGGAACAAAACAGGTTACCTAATTTTTGACTGCAGGCAGAACAGCCAAAAAGACTTTCTTTAGACACAGTAAATGATGCTGACCGTAGATAAAGCACACAAGATTACTATTACGTATGTCATAGCCGTTAGACTTTGTTCAGTCTACAGGTGGAAGGAGTTTTCATATGTATTTTATGGTAGTATGTTTTGTGTTTTGTAATGACCACAATAATATTACCATGTTTGAGGCCAGTGTGAATGGAGCTTAGCTGTGTTGGTCTGTCAGGGAGCAGGAAAGGCGAACAGACACAATATTATTTGACCTTTGGGGAAAAAGCTGACTTAAAATCAGTTTTCTGTCCAGGAGTGGTCCATTTGTTATGGTAAGGTACATTTACACCTACTGTTGAAAAGGGTAATTATGAGCGGTTAAAAGATAAAATTGCTTCAAAATGAATTTTGAGCGCACCTGCACATTTAACTTTAACTAGACTGTTTTTAAATCCTTCCTGTTTTTTTTTCACCAAAGTCAATGGCAATCAAGCCATTTGTCTTCTATTGTAACAAAACAGAGCATTTAAGGCACTCATCAGCTGCACAGCTATTCTACAGACGTACAGCTCTCTTGTATTTTTTTCTCTTTCCTGTGAAGGACAGCTTTGTAGTCTGACAATTGTCTTTGTCCTTGTCTAATTCTGTGAATAATTACAGATCAAACGTGTGCACCAGGAGGTCCGTCATCCAATGAGTCGTTTCTATCTCAGTGTGTCTGCAAAATCAGTTTATATCTGCTTATTCCACTCAGAGGCACAAGCATAAACGCACAGTGAGAGCAGATCACGCGTATCACTAGCCAGCCTTTATGTCTTTATAAGTGTGACCCAGAGATAGACCTGAGTTTTGGAGAATATTATTGCTTTTGAATGAAGGTCAGTGTTTTGGCACTTTGTGCTCTCTAAAGCCACAGATGCATCCATAGATAACGTTTACATGTTTGCTGTTTGCTGAGACAAAGTGCGACCTATAAATTCAGTCAGTGATTGACATATGATAATGACAACTTGGATTTGTGTTTGATCTTGTGCACACTTTGATGTTCAACAAAAACAGGCACGGTACCAAAAAAGGAAACCAAACCTTGTCTACTGTAGATATTGTCGAAAAGAAATATGTATTTATTCAACAAGATCCAAAATGATTATTTCATGTAATTCTTAAGAGTGGATGGAAGAATATGGGTCACATAGCTACAGTCATTATTGTGGTGCAAGGTCAGACTCGTGTGATATTTGTGAGGCAGAAGTAGCAGCTGAACTCATCACCCACATTTTGTTCTGCTAAAGTTGTGCTTGAGGCAGCTTTAGCAGGTCTTTTGATATCCACTATTCAGACACTCTCTCCTTTTTTGAAACATGCTTAGACATATACACACATAGAGCGTGACAGTCTGGGTTAAATTCTCCATGCAGAGGCTGCTTAAGAAGTGTGTGCTTTGTACTTTGTGTCAACAAGAAAAGCAGCACTATACCTGTAGAGACTGTTTAGCGGTGCTAACACTGGCAGGCTGTTGTGAGTGTTTCTGCTCACCTGACAAATGTGCAGCTGTTATGTTCACAGGGGCTCTACAGAACACTGCTCAGTTGGGAGAGAGTTTGTTTAAGACAGACCATAAAGTTTGAAATGCTCAACACAAAATGTACACACACTAGATGTTTCTTCATAAAGTGTCTAAGTTTGAATCAAATCAAAGGAGATATTGTAAGAGAAATCTCAGTTTCACTTTTGTCCATTTCATTTTATTTATTTGAATGGCTCCAGTTGTCGGAAATAAAAAGACAGGAAAAAAAATCTGTTTTCTATGTGCAAGCCACATAGAACATATCTACTGAGGCCAAGCAAACAAATCTACCACATCTACGTCCTCTTCTTTCAAAAATATTATTTTTTTTGTAAATAAAGGCCTTACAATTTTCTTCGTTGCAGATTTAATTCAATTGTTAGTCACTTTCACAGCAACTGTTTGAATGTCACACATGCCTTTCAGCTTTAACCTGTGTAACACTAGTTTGACTAGTGGCGGCAGTAGCTCAGTGGTTAGAGGCGGTTCAATTCCCGCTCTCCCCACAGTTCATACTGTTGTTGTGTCCTTGGGCAAGACACTTAACCCACCTTACCTCTAGTGACTGTAACACTGGTAATTACTGTAGAACAATGTAAGTTGCTTTGGATAAAAGTGTCAGCTAAATGAATAAATGTAAAATGTAGTTATTGCACTATTGTCATTAAAGTGGCCTTTTTTGCAGGTCTGGCAGTTTCTTCACTTTTTTCGTTCAGATTTTTTCCTACAGAGCTCCCCTACAGCTTGGGTGTAATGTTAAAAAACACTATTGTAAAAACTCACTGGCATCGATTGTTTTCCTGCCCTCCTCTCATCCCCCCGTTTGACCACAAGCAACAGTTTTCTCTGCTTTTGCTTCTTTTTTGCCGGCTCTGCCATGATGAATGTCTGCGACTGACTGGGGCGTGTGTTTATGTGTGAGGTGTCGCTAAACAACTAGATTCATGTGAAAGCTGAGATTCCTATGAGGCTTCTTGATTCCAAGGAATGGCTGGTCTCCGGCTGGTCTCCGGCTGGTCCCCGGCTGGTCTCCGGCTGGTCTCCGGCTGGTCTCCGGCTGGTCCCCGGCTGGTCTCCGGCTGGTCTCCGGCTGGTCTCCGGCTGGTCCCCGGCTTGTCCCCGGCTGGTCTCCGGCTGGTCCCCGGCTGGTCTCCGGCTGGTCTCCGGCTGGTCCCCGGCTTGTCCCCGGCTGGTCTCCGGCTGGTCCCCGGCTGGTCTCCGGCTGGTCTCCGGCTGGTCCCCGGCTGGTCTCCGGCTGGTCCCCGGCTTGCATGGCTGTTTTTTCTACTAAATGATGCCTTAAGGACATGAAATAAGTCATTAAAGCATCACAATGACACTGAAGCTGTTATGTTAAGGTGAATTAAATCCTGCAACGTTCTTCTTTAAGGGCTCAAGGGTTTACTTTATTTAAGTGACATAAAGTCAGCCATGTCAGGGGTTCTTGAAGGCATAATGTGCATAATTTCTTTTTGTAAACAAAACTGGCTCATGATCCATTTTCTATTTCTGTGATGACCCTTGGGTGAAAGCTTAATGAAACTGAATCTGTTTGAACATAGTGTATATGTCTTCAAGGAACATCTGAAATCAAAACACAATACCGTCTTTTAAAATGCCCATAGTGTATTTCATGAGTATGTGACTGTCTGAAATGTACTACCTAACAGGATTTTATCACGCTCATGTTTTATGGCATAACATGTACTCTTTATGTTTACAACTATTGTTTTTAAACCCTGCCACATGGACACAATCAGTAGAGATTTCTGGAGATTGATGATGCAGCCCAGTGTTGCCTTAAAGCCATGTCTGTTCTGTTTAAAGAAGGAATGTGATGCTGCCATTAATGGACTTCAGGCTGTGCTTATTATATCTGCGGAGATGGGACAGTAACAACAGCACACTGACACCAACCCTCAATTAGCTCTCACTCGACAGGACTGCCTTCCATTAAAACTAACAGTCCCTACCTTTAATGGTCGTAGTTAATGAAATGCTAAAATAAAAATCAATCAATAAGCAAAACGATTTGAATCGAAATGTTCCAAAGCATTCTTCCTTCACAATAGCTTTTATTTGTTACAACTTGTTATGCTTTGTCCCCCACCCTGAAAAGGAAAGGTGCATTGTGGGGATTGTCAACATGACTTCTTATTATGGGGCTAAGTAAGTGTAAAATTGACTTGGGACCGAATGTGACAAGTCACTGAAACCACTAACAGTCTGTGTCTGCACTTTTACAGCCTTGTGTTGAGTGTATGAGCACGAGTGTGTATGTGTTTAGTTTTTGTGTGTGCGTGTGTATGCAGCAGGTAAAGAACAAGTGTAAAAAAGTGCAGTAGATTTATCCTATGTATGTTCATCTTTAGTAGCAACACTAGGACCAAAGGCCTATATATTGTTCAGTTTTTAGATGCAACTCATTCTTTTGAATTACGATTATGACAAATGCTTATGGTCCTCACCCGTCTCAGTCCCAGGTCTGACTGACTGGTTTTCTTGCACAAAGCTAAAGTGCAGTGAAGTGAAGAGCTGTACCTCTCAGGGGTAATGCTCAAGCACTCCACGCAGAGCTCAATCAGCTTGAACTTTGATCCTGTTTGCCATTGGCCTTTGAAAGGGCAGCCTATGAGATTAGACCGTTTGACATATGTGGAAAGTGGAAAAGTGGAGGAGAAAGAGAAATATAGAGAGGTATTACAAGGGAAGCCCAGTTGGTGTAGGTAAAGGTAATCTAGTAACAACAAAAAAGTTATATTTACTAGAAAAGGAAATGGGGTCATAAGTTTGACTCTTTGTATTTCTTGAAATTGGTTGTGTAAAATAAACTTTTGATCGTCCAGAATGTTTCCTTACGCCATGCCCTAACTTATCTGAAAGACATGTCTGGCCATTGCTTTAAAAACCATAAATATTTGTCCAGCCAGAGTTAAAGTCTCAGTGGACTCAGTGTTTCCAGTGTAAACTGGTTGGGTCTGTATAGTTGGACTAAAGTATTTTCCTTGACAATAGGAAAAGATAGCAGTTTATTCTTTTGATAGCAGTATTTCAGATTGTGTCCAAAAGTAGTATATCCTCCTTGAAATGTGCATGGGCCCCTTACAAATCAAACAGTTTTACTCTTTTCAGTTTATTTTGCAGCCGAACAAGTAATATTTTAGCAGTGATGAACAAAACTTCAGTCAAGCCACAGCGTTACAATTTTGCTATAATCCTGTTGAGCCGATATAGTGGTCTTGTTTGTCTGGGTTCAACTCCTCAGGCAGTAATTTATATATATGTGAGAGAATTGTGCTTTCTACAATAATCTAGAGTTGACAATAAAGCATTCTTCCAATGCAATGTCGACACACCAACAATGACACAGATTCCGCCATAGACTGCAGCGCGCTGGGGGGAAGCACTGCTTTGTGAATGAACTGGTCGCACACTAGTAACATAAGTGGTCCAATCATCACAGGCACAAGTTTGCCTGCAGAGTGATGGCAAAATCCAATTTAATGATGCAAAACGCTCAACCCAGTTCTCCATATCTGATGAAATGCCAAACTATTTTATTTACTGTTTTTTTCCTGCGTGTGAACGAGGTTTACGTCCAAAGACCAAGTTCACATCTCAGTTGCATTGCGTAAACTTCGCATTTTGTGTTTAATAGAAGAGATTGGAAGCGGCTTGTTCTGGGAAAAATAAATAAATAAATAATCTGGCTTCAGCTGGTAGACAGATAAAACTCCTAATTATTCAAAGGCCACCCAGCCAGTGGTCCAATTTATTTAGGTGCCTAGCCCCGAATGGAAACCAGCCTTTGGCACTTGTCCAATGTTAATTCCGGACCCTTACTGCTGTCCACTCCTCTCCGTTTTTGCAGTTATTGGTCAACTAATAAAACAGCACTTTACATCACAAGTGCTTGTCTAAAAAGGTCAGCCATTATTTTTTTTATTACTTTTGAAAACACTCAGCTCAGCCAAAAAAGAAGCTTGGTACAGAACTTTCAAAAAGGGCAGCCACCTTCAGAGCGTCTCATTGTCTTCTGTTTTTATAAAACATAGACTGAACCACACACGCATTTCCAAATTGTAGAAAAAAGCCCAGGCGCTGCTGTGTTGGAGATAGATGCTTGTATTAACCCAGGGAGAGAGGAGCAGATATTGTGAGGAAGATAAGCAAGGAGACAGAGATGCTACTGACTCACCACAGTGGATAAAGACCAGAGAGAAAGTCTGTAAAGCAATGTAAGTGAAAAAAAAAAAGGCCTGAATGGAGCGAGTGTGTGAAAGAGTGCAAAGCAGATAGAGACGGACCGACAGGAGGAGAGATTGCACATGTCACGTTTGACGAATGGTCTGACATTCTTCTGGTCCGCTAACGCTGTCTCCCTGCTGACACTGCTACTGTACACTCTTAAAAGAATCACCTTTACTTAGAGATATCAGTTCCGATCTGGGCTGGGACAAGTCGAGCTGTGTTGAAAGTTTTCCAGAAGAGTTTACACGTTGTTGTCCTGTGCTTTTATACCTTGACAGTAATAAATGGTTCATTGTGTAACTGTCTTGAATAAAGTGGTCACAATTAGCACCATACTGTAAATTTCATCACAGGCTAGCTGAGGCCACAGATTGATGCCTAAATCAAATCGCACTTCCTGTGAACCCAAATAGAGTAGCGCAAATATTAAACCAATGGCAAAATCAGAGGCAGCGAAGTGAAGGTTGGCTTTTAATTTGGTTTTATAAATGGAAGGAGTTATGTGCAGCTCGGCAAATAAAAATGTACGGTAATCTGATAACTCATGACGTACTCCTCGAGCAGTTTTTATAACGGCTTTGTCCTTTGTCAAATACTGATTGGACTGACTTTGTTACTGTTAAATCATCTTTATAAAACAAGTGGCAGACAAGAGTTTGCTGGTGAAAATAACTTGATTTGATTTGATTCAACGCCCTCGTGACCCATCTGTGTTGCATGAAGCTAATTCAGCCTCTTTTAGCTGCTGTTGTTTGGAAAAGACACTGTTATCTCAGTTGTATTTTACCTCAACGCTATAAGTGAAAAAGATTGACTTCAAATCCGCCTGTTTTGAGATGTTAACAGTTGATAGTTTTTAATAAATATCGTTTTCTTCAAAGGCTTCCACACTGAATGTTTTCATATGGCAGATGTGCATTTGTTGCTGTTTTTCTGGCACAGTCTAATGATGAACTCATTTTTTTTCTCCCGCCTCCAATGCTCTAATTGGCTTGTTTTTTGCAATAACATAAACCTGTGGCTATCTTGTGCCATGGCAGTAAAACAATATAACTCTTAAACTGCACTTTTGGTTTTCTTGGAGATAATGAAAGTTGAATCCAGGTAGGACTTGTATTCTTGTCTTAAAAGCGTTTTATAAAATGTTAAATTAAATTTCTCTTTTTGTCCCTTTGATGTAGTGTAGGCTATGATCAAAGGCAGGGCTGCGAGCTGTGTTTTTTTTTTTTTTTCTACAATAATGTGCTGCCTCTCACAATAAAAGCTTTGTGTATTCAATTAATTCAAGCCTTTTGTATAATTAATAAAACACACAGCTGTCAGTCTGAAACACTTTGTTTACAGTTTGAAAGTTTTTCCAAAGTTACAAAGGAATTACTGGATTGTGCAGCTGCATTGTGTTCCACAAAATGCATCACAAATTGGCTTGAGCAACTTATTGTCCCACTGTGTCGAGACTGAAATCAATAGGCTATGCCCAATTTATTTAAATCCCGAAACCAAACCATATTGGAGCGTTTTATTTGGTTCAAGATCTATGGAAGCCAAATGAGGTGGAATTGGTCCCCTGGGTGATGTCACGAGAGGACGCTAAATCCTTGTTGTCTTAATTAAAGCTCAGCCAAAGAAGGAATTTAGCGTGGCCCAAAGCCTCCATGCACTGCACTACTGGGAGAGAAAAGTTTTCAAGCTAGTAATTATGTGCTTTGATTTTCAACAAAGCTTTTAGAGATTACCAAGCAAAACAAGCCATTACAGCAATTATCAGCCGGGAGAAGACACACTCTTTGTTGAAGCAATAATCACACCTTTGTAGGAACAACGGAGGTTATATTGATATTCAAATACGTCCAGAAATAAGCATGCCTTCAATATATAATCTCGAGTAAATGAGGTTGAGTAATTCCCAAAAGTGTTTTTCTACATAAATGCAGTCGAAGGGTTGTAATGGAACTCACATTAATCATGTTCTTGTAGCTTCCACAAAAGGCTCACTATTTAAGCGATTAAATCTTGCATCAGAAAAAGGATAAAATTCCCACCTACAACAGCAACAGTGTGCAAAGATGGAACCTTTATACAACACATCAGAATACACCACCTTAACGTTAGCTCAGTTAATGTCACACTGTCTTTTTCACTTAATGATTGCTAATAAATTGTCTCTCTTCTAATGCACTTGGTTCATAAAGTAGCGCTCTTTATGAGAAGTTACAGGGCGGCATTTTACTGTGTGGTTCCAGCTTGTGCTTTAGGATTCATTTAAAAATGCTATTGATCACTTTTAAAGCAGACTTTGAACTCCTGCCCAGCCTCAGAGCCTCATCCACTGCTCTGTTGGGAATTTCACTTTGGAGACTAATCTTGACCTTGCACTGTATGATTTGGAAACTTTACTTCAGAGTTTGGTATTATTTATTAAACTTAGTCAGATGTAGCTTTGAAAGTAATTGTAGATGCCGTTATTTTGTATTTGTATGGGACAGGACTTTTTTGCAGATGTTGAGTTTAATTGCTAAATCAGATCTCTGGTTCTTTCTCTAAAAAAAAACTTTTTGTAACTCTTTTTAGATTTGGGGAGGTAATCTCTGATTGCTGTTATTCGCTTTTAGGCACATCTAGGGCTAGACTTTCTGTTTCTTTGTGATGTAAATACGTAACAACCCCTCAGCAAGGAGGGCACAAAGCCTGATTTGAAAAAGCCGACTAATGTGGAAATGTATGATGATTGCCTTTAGACCTGTTGGATCAGACTGTGCTTAAAAGGAGGGGCCTGAGACATAGATGTTTAAACAAAGTATTGGAGACAAGATTCTCCAACCAATCAAATGCCGACATTATATGTAATATAAAAGTATTATGTTAAACAAAAAGAGAAATCCACTAAAAGAGAACCATTCTTATTAAAAGTAAGAGTGTCTTGATAAGGATACGTGAAGGAAGCAGGAGTAGAAATGAAAGGAATGAAGCAAAATCAATTAAAGTGGAAAAGATCTGTAGAGAATGAGATGTAGAGAAGATACAAGCTGCATCTCCTCTCTGCAATCTTGGACAAAGTGCCATTGTTGTGGACAGTGAGTGCTTTCAGTGTTTGACAGGAGAAGGGGAGCAGAGTGGCAGTCACAAATGTAGCGGCAGTGTCAGAGATGGAGCGCTCACATCTTGATTGAGGAATGTGACTGCAGCCGGACGCTGAACTAAAAACTGATGACCCAGAGCAGTAGCATAGGGATATTTATTTTGGTTTGTGACTTTGAGGAATTGTCACAATGTCACATGCAATTCAAGCCCTGCGTTGAATAAGATGAATGTTTGTTTTTTTCAATACCCCTGTTTTTTTGGACTATAACTATCTTTAATAACTACATTTTACTCTGAGTTGTTGGCTAGTAATTTATACTTTAGTTACAGCATACAGCATACAGCTGTTTAATTGGATTTGTTGTTCCCGTTCACAACAGAGATTTGCTAACATATGTGCAAGCCTAAATTTGTTTATGTTTTTGACATTTCTTGGTGTGGGGGATAAAATCATCTCTGCATTTCATGTCAACGCCAAATATAATGTTCTCATCTAAAATGTTGTCAGATGTAAAAAATAATGCACAGCAGAGGCTGTGTTTTACTGTATTAGCTTTATGTGTGACAGCTCATTACAGCCCAGCGTACAGTCTGGTGATGCAGTGCTACAAACAGACGTAAGTCTCTGTGTCGAATGAGAAAGCAGCTGTACGACCTTAGAATGTGCTTAAACTCATTCTCACACATTCACCAGTTTTTCCACCAATGCTAAGAGGTCAGTGTCTGCGCGGCTTAGATAATAATGAATTATAGATTATATGCACCCACACACTTAGCATCAGGTGGACTGGTTTATTTTATTGCATTTAATCAGCCCCTTTAACAACGTTGTCCATAACTGTTTGTGTGTGTGTGCCTTCTGCTGATGTCAAGTGTTTATTTGGCGGCCCATAGAGACAGATATTATCTCATTATGTGCCTGATCACATGACCTTTACAACGTCAATCAAAATGGATTTGTATTTTCCAGAAGTGCTGATAATGTTATTAGATGGGAGGTCTTAATATATTCAGTGTAAATGCGTTTATTTGGTCTAATGTGTGAACAGTGAAACTACCCAGTGATTGTTTTCCTGTGAACTTAACTGAAGGCCATGTCTTGTGAAAAGGCCATGCATTTTTAAAATGTTTGAACATTAAAGGCATCAGTGCTGTAGTGGTGCATTATAAGAGAAAAGGCCATCTTTTCTTTTACGCAAACGGACTGACTACAAAGCTGTCCTACCTCTCTTCCTTCACAGTCACAGTCCACATTTAGACTTGAATTCATGCAAAAGTAATTATATTCAAATTTACTCTCTAGTAATTCTGTCCTCAGTTGACTCACAAGAAGTGCTTTTGAAATCCCCCCATGTTGATTAAGACACACTCTAGCGCAGTATTTACAGTTTGCATATTAATAAGTATTTGTAGGTAATATATTTCCAATAATCTTCCACAGTTTTAATATTAGATGCAATGTTTTAATGTAATATTTAAATTCTCTTCCCACTGGGGGCTACTGTGGCACAGACTTCATAAATGTTTTAAAAAGAGGTCGTGTAAAGATCTACAGGTGAGACACACAGTGAGTTCACCCATTTCCAACCTATTCATACTAAAATACTTCTTCTGAAAATATTTTAAACCAGACAACTGCAGCTGGTTCTTAGACTAGACTTTCACATTTGGACCATCACAACACACAAACACGGTGGCAGAGTGCTTAGCACAGTGGTTAGGCATTTATGTGTGGGGTTTGCACGTTCTCCTCGTGTCTGCTTAGGTTTCCTCCAGGTGCTCTGGTTTCCCCCACCACCAAAAACATGTACAATAGGACTACAGATGGAAATTAGCTTTTAAGATTTAATCTGGTACAACCATCCTTGCATTAGCTTAATGTACATTGTACGCTGTCCTAATAAAAAATAAAAAATAACAAATGCTGGTCAGATATTACTAAAGATGACAACTAGTTTGTTTGATTATGTTCCAGGTTCTAGCATGAAAGCAGTCAGTGGGTCAGAGCTCTTACAGCAGTCTTTAGACGTTTCAATCTAATTTACATTTAGCAGACGCTTTTATCCAAAGCGACTTACATTAAGCTTTTATTCACCAGTGTTACAGCTGGAACACCACTGGAGGCGAGGGGGGTTAAGCGTTTTGCCCAAGGACACAACGACAGTATGAACTGTGGGGAGAGTGGGAAACAAACCATCAACTTTCAACAACAAACCTACCACTGAGCCACTGCTTCCAGCTTACTTTATACAAAATATATAGGCATGATATACGTAGGCAGGATTATTGATTGTAAATGCTGCACGTTTGATTTTGACAATTTGAAATCAGAAAGACTCTTAAGACAGTGAAGTGAATCAATGATAACAAGACATAATGAGAGACTGGGATTGACATATGGAAAAAGTCTAAATTTGAAAAAGAAATTGTGTAGTGGGCTTTAAATGTAATGTTTGGAACACTGACACTATTTTTTAACACCATAGTCAACTTTTGATTTTTATGTGTTGCTTGTGTTGCCTGATTAAAAATAGTTCAGCCTTCTAGAAACGCTGTAAAACTGAGTGAGAAGATGTGAAAAAAATATAGTATCATCCACAACTTAAAAAAAAAAAAAACACTTTCATTTTGATGATATTTTACGACATGATTGAAATGAGAAAAATCAATACATCTCCCAAACCAAATTCCACCCTCCAGTTCTAACTAGTGACATGTTGAGTGACACTTCTCCAGTGGGCCTTTTTGTCAGGGCCCTTGACAAAGCTCTTAACCCTATACAATCCAGCCACACTTCACTGTGGCCAGATCCTTCTCCTCACTTTGTACAACGACTGCTTTTATGGCACTTTGGGGAAAGAGTCTCAGGACTCTTCAGCTGTATCTTTGTAGCTGTTGTCAAGGTTCACTTTAGATGGGTTTTCATTGAATTATTTGCTCCATTTAAATTGATCAGAAATTATTCACAAATACACAGGTATTTATGAAAAAATAAATAAATCCCTGACACAACTATAAAGAAGAATTAAAAATAATAAATGATAAAGAAGTTACGCAAAACTGATGTCTAATATATTCATTTGTAAAGGAAACTTTTTTGGCATTTTAAAAACAATGACTTACAACTTGCATAATACAAATCAAAATAAAACCTACACATGCGTTTGCAGATGTTTACAGTAAAGACTACATAAAGCTATGCTGCCGCTCTCATACATTCTGTTGACTTTAATTGTTCAGTAGACCAAGCGGATAATTAGCATCATCCCTGTCGCCTCCGCCTTCTCACTGGCACCCTAATGGACTGAGACAACAGCCGACTCGTGCTGTCTGTCATCCCTCCGCCGACACGTCTGATCCCTGTGACCGCTTCAGCGACCATCTGACAGAGCCCTTAACTGACTGATCGACTAAACAAGTGCGGCTCAGTGGGAGTGACTGGCAGCAGAGTGGCTGTCTGAATACGAGCTGTGCTGCAGCAATAGTCCATGTGCCCGAGAAAGCTAACAGCACAGCCTTCTACCTGAAGACAAAAGGCCACACTCTTGCAGGAGGAGAAAGTAGAATAAGATGAGTCAAAAGACAGAAAACGCCACAGAGAAAGTCTCTTTTTTTTTTACACCATTATGTCTCATCATCAGTGGAGCCATTCAGGTGGAAGCTTTGACAGACAAGAGATAAGACCACCTTAAAGATAGTGATTAGTGCGATCAAGCCTCGGAGACAGAGGCAGTACAATAGAACACATTCTTACTTTTCAATATAGAGTAGAAGTAGCCAGGGGGACAAAGAGAGCAGAGTCTTGATAAGGCAAAAGTAGAGCTGTTCAAATGAGGGCTAGGTGCAATAATAAGCTCCTTTTGGTAAGAAACAATACAGATGTGTGCTACCGTGGGCAAAGGGGATTTTATACTTGAGGACACTGCATTATAAAATATGTGTAGTAGAATATAATACTTGCTAGCATTGAAATTATATGACCAGATTAGTATATTTTCTTGGTTTTCACCTTGTGACTGGATCTAAAGCACAAACAGAGCCTTGTAGATACTGTGCAGTTTGGTTATGTTGTAATGTGCACCGATACAGAAGATAAAACATGTATGACAGCATTTGCTTTGTCTTTTTGTCAGAATATGATGATGAAGGAAGATGATCCTTGATGTGATCTGAGTTTTTACACTACTGACAACATTGGGCTTTATGCATGAATGTTCTCGTACAAAGCTTCTTAAATGTGCTTCCTAGGAAAATACAGCATACAGTATGAAAACATTGGTAAAGGCCAAAAATTTTGACATTTTTGTGTAAGAAGCCTTATAAATAAGGCCAAATATTCTTAAATAAATATCAGTGGGTACTTTTTGGCTCCAGAGCAACAATGAAATTCATTCAAATACAGTTTTAAGTACCGATTTACACTAGTGCATACTGGGTAAATGGGGTTAAATGCATCACTTACGGCTAAGTAAATGGCAGTTGGCTGAGAGAAAACAGTGCCACCCATAGAGTTATGTCCAGCTCTTTCCATCTGTCTGGGTATAATCTGGCCAAACGAGAAACTCCAGGACTCCTTGTTAATACTAAATCAAATTAAATAACCTATTTCCTGCTCTATAAAGTAAAGAGATTCATTCAGAGATAATTAGACTGTAACAATACAACGACCAAGTTACATCATGGATGCTTTTGAACAACAGGTACTTTGTATGAAACCCTAATTAGCCTGTATTTTCTCCTTGACTTTTACTTAATGGATGTTTTTACTTTTAGAGTAAAAACACACACAAATGGGGATTGAGTGATTCTTTTCATTCTCAACTCTTATCTTTAAACGTGTCCTCAGTTTGCCCTCACAGACTTTCTTGAAGGAGATTCTCTTTTATTTATTTTCAATCAGCCTGACCATTTTTAGAGGTCCTGGGTCTGACCAAGCACACGGAAAGGCTGAGTGCAGTCCAGACAGGTAAACAGTTATTCTCCGGACTGTACATAAAGACTTGTGGGTTCACTGGAGCCCAATATCTTTGATCTGGGGTTATCACTAATAAACAGAGTAGGGCATTGATACGTGTGTTCAGGTGTAACAAAAGCATCATGCATCCTAAAAAGAATATAACTGACTATAATAAATCTCACTTTCCGTTTTATTCAGTGTAAAGCTATTAGACTATTGGGTTGTCCTTGTTTTGTGTTTTTTTTGTCAAATATCCAAGGTCCAGTAAAGTGTGAAAGTGTCCTGGAGATTGATGGAGGCTCATTTGGGTGTTGTTGGGCCCTAGGGCCATGGATGTTGTTTAATTTGGTCCAGAGTGACCTGCTTTGATGTATCGACCTCGAGGCAGGCCTTCAGGAGGTCTGTGCACTCTGAAAGCAGAAACAGTTAGTGTTAAAGACAGTTTGAGTCCATTTGAATGCAACATTATCTTTGGCAAAAGGAACATCTCGTGCCGCTTTATAGTAGTTTCCTTTGATTTATTGTAATTTGCCTGAGTGTACCATCATACACATGTCTTGTGCGTGCCAGGTTTCCGGTGAGCCATTTCTGAAGAGGTCGTATGTTAAGGCACCAAGCTGCCACACAGAGGTAAAGATGGCACTGTACTGGCCCTTTAAGTACAACTCAGGTGGTGCATAATACAAGGTGCCTGAAACAAAAATATACATTACATCAGAGCTGTGAGCAAGAGAGCATAGAAAAGTGCAGACAGATGTCGTACCAGAGTATCTATCAGACAGAATGGACCTAACCGCGCAGCCACAACCAAAATCGATAATCCGGACTTTGAGGCCATCTGGGGGCGTCTGGATGAGGATGTTGTTTAGTTTTATGTCCCGGTGAAAGACTCTTCTGCTGTGAAGTTCAATCAGTGTACAGACCAACTGCTTCAATTTCCTAAGAAACACAAACCTGTCAAGTTTACAGGTCTATTATCCAAAGCTTTGCGGCACATTGTTTTTTCTGGATTGGAATCAAGTCATGGATTGTCTGTAAAGATGAGCGGAGCCCTCCTTCCACACCATTCAATAGATTCAGGTCAATTTCCTACAGCCATATTCAATTGCAGTGTTCAGAGCAATTTATTTCAAGTGCTTGCATTCATGGCTCGGGGAGACAGCTTTACCTAACCTAACCTTAAACCCTAGCACTACAGGAATATTACCACTTATAATTATAGATTTCCATAGTACATAAATACAAGTACAAGTATAATGTAAATATCTGCTCACAACTTTATTGTGAGAAGATGGCATTATTGTGTTTCATAGTGTTTTTTCTTATGATGTTTTTAAGTTACATCTTTTTTTATGAAAGAAATAGTTGTTGCAAAGTTAATGAAGACGAGCAGACTGTGTACCTTCACCAGTTGTTCAGGCAGAGGTTGATGAACTAAACTGAACATGAAGAGGTCCATTGAGGGGACGGGCCTCTCCATAACCAGGAGGATCTCACGACTAAGGTCAAACCATTGCAGTAAAGTCACGGCGGCGCTCTGGCCCAGCCTTTCTGGTCCGCCTGCAGCCTTGACCATCAGGAACACCTCCTGTGGGATGTTATAGAGCTGTCCTTGGATGATCTGCAACAAAGAGCACAATGTTAGAGACGGTTTCCGAGCCACTGAGCTGTAATGCCTCGTGTTGTGTTCACTCACCACTGGGATATACTGCACTCTCTCTTTGGGGATGTGCTTGATAGCTACCTATAAGTCAGGTCACAGCCTGTTGTCAGTACAACGTGTTTATGAGATGCATTTGAAGAATAAATGGCCATTGAGAACTATTTATATTCAGGTGATATGAATAAACATGGATTTGTAACAATGTCTTGGTTTAGTTAGCATCATATTGAAAAAATGTGCCAAACACAATATCTTTTTTAAATATTGCAATTACGATATTTTTTGTAATATTTAAATGCTATTTTATGTAAGAAAAACCCACAAATCAAAATATCAAAGATTATACCAGGATTGAACAGGACTAAACCCAGTGAGGTCTGGACTAGGACTAAACCAGGTCTAAACAGGTCTAAACTATGAATAAATCAGGACCAAACCAGGATTACACAGGTCTGAACTAGGACCAAACCAGGTCCAAACTAGGACAACATCAGGTCTAAACAGTGCTATCTTGGACTAAGCCAGGACCAAACCAGGATTAAACGGGTCTAAAGTAGGACTTAACCAAGACTAAACAGGTCTAAACTAAGACTAAACCAGACCTAAACTAGGACTAAAGTATGACTAAACAGGTCTAAACTAGGACCAAACCAGTTCTAATCTAGGACTACATCAGGTCCAACAGGTCTAACTAGCACTTAACCAAGTCTAAACAGGATTAAACCAGTTCTAAACAGGACTAGACTATGACTAAACCTGGCCTAAACTAGGATTTAACCAGAACTAAACAGGACTACACTAGGACTAAATCAGGTCTAAACTACGACCAAACAGGTCTAAACCAAAACTAAATCAGGACTACACTAGGACTAAACAGGTCTAAACCAGGACTAAACCATGACTAAACCAGGTCTAAACCAAAACTAAATCAGGACTACACTAGGACTAAACAGGTCTAAACCAGGACTAAACCATGACTAAACCAGGTCTAAACCAAAACTAAACCAGGACTAAACTAGGACTAATTAGGACTAAACAGCTCTAAACCAGTACTAAACATGTATATACCAGGAGTAAACCAAGACTAAACCAGGACTAAACCAAGACTAAACTAGGACTAATCAGGACTAAACAGGACTAAATATCAGAATGAACCAGGACTAAACCAGGACTTCATTTGGACTCACCACAGTTTAAATTAAAGCTTTTCTCTATATTATAGATATTGTGTTACAAGTCATTCTTTGCAATACAAATATTGAAATCAATAATATTGCAATAAATTTGCGATGTATTGTTTTAAACCGTTTTGAACAGTGACCAGTAGAAACATGAGTACTTGATCCTGTAGAAAAACTGTATTTCAATCAGACTTTAGATTTTTAAAACGCTGGGTTGAATTTAAAGCTAGTGCACAGAATCAAAAAGACAATGAGATCAGTGATGAGGTTCTGTTCAGACTCACAGGTAGATAATCGGATTTTCGGGCGCTCGCATAAACAAAGCCAAATCCTCCTCTACCAAGTTTTTGGTGCTGCTGGTATTTTGCCTCAAACTCATTTGGACCTAATATGTAGACAAGATTTTTTATTCATATCCATACAATACACAATGCATGCAAACACACATTAATATAAATTGCATAAGTCCAGATAATTTATTTAGAATACTGAAGGTATGATCCCACCTCCACTGGGACCTCTCGGTTCAAAAGGCAGCACTGTTGAGTCCACTTGGTTTGAAGTTAAGGTGTTGGACCTTTGACCATGGTCCATACAGTATCATTATAATAATAATAATCATAAATCTTTCATGAAGAAATCTACGTGTGTTGATGAAAAACACAGGTGGCTTTTACTAACCTGCCTAGTCAGATGTTTGAGAGTTAAAGGTGTGTTTTTCTTTGCAACATGTTTCTGTTAAAATGCTCAAAAAGATGATAGGGTTTGATAAAAGTAGAGCGGTGTTCTTCAGGTGTCACAGTCTCAGTGAAGGATCTTAACACTCACAGAGTTGAGGTGGATTTCTGTATTTCAGAATTCATCAAACACGTGGCACCATGGCAACATTACAATCATATGTCAAAAATAAGTGTGGGATAATAACATCAAACTGTTTTACTGTTAGGTCATAGTTAATATCCAGTACATACAGTCTTAGGTTTACTTTATTACTTTAAAATGGTCATTATTACAAATTGTTAGCTGTATTAACACAAATATACTCACAAAAACATAAAATGAACAAATTATAAAAAATAATGTATAACTAAGTAATTCAATAATGGTCAAAATACTTGATTAAAATGTATATTTCGTGTTTTGTTATTAGGAATGTAAAGAAAATTGAAAATTTTGGCTAATTAATTTGTAGCTATGCAATGCATACAAATGTAACTACACTAAGTATTTTTCAGTCAGTATAGAAAATCTTAGTTACAGACTCGACCAGTGATGCATGACAGGAGATGGATGTTTTGTCAGTGATTGTGTGCCCTTTAAATGTTTAAATACTGCACATTGTGTTTATGTTTAAAAAGGCCCATTGTTCTGCTGTTCAAATATGTATGGCCCTCCAGTGGATTTGTCTTTTAAAGGTCTCACTTCTATGACAGGTAATACCTTTTATCCAGTTTTGGAGCTATACTATATTTCATATAGAGTATATAGAGTAGTTGATAATTATATATTTCACATCAATGTTAAAGATATATGAAACTTGCAAACTTCACCATGAAAGGTGGTAAAGCTCTGAGCTAGAGCTAACTCTCAGAAAAGAAAAAGAAAAAAGACCAGAACAATATGGCAGATGGCTAAAGTTCATTCAAAAGCCAGATTAAACCCGGATTTGATTTGTAGTCTCTGATGAGTTTTAGGATGGGACATGGGACCAGGTTTGCTTACATTTGCCTGAAAATCTTGTATATTGTGCCTTTAAGGGAATTATAAACCCCATAACCCTGCTTGAATTAATACATGAGAAGAGTGCTTATTGACATAAATTTCATTTATAGGTGCACTGGCAGAGTCACCCAGATGTGGTCTGCGACCTTTAAACACAACTCCAGAGAGAAAGTACATGAGCCGTGCTCTTCGTCTCAGTAACAACAACATCAGTGACCTGACTGGCATCACGTACCTTCTCAGCTATCTTCTGGCCAGACCGTCCCAGCTGGGCTGGCTAGACCTTTCCTTTAACAAGCTGGAGTACATTGACCCGGTGAGCTGCCTTAATGTCTCACTTTTTATCCATGTCGGCCTCCTAGTTTTACTTCCATTTAATACTGCAGTTTTTAGTGTAATGTGTTAAATGGGCCTTGTAACCTTGTGCAATGAGATGCATAAATCACTTTCCTTAAACTTATAAATCTTTTGAAGAAAAGGTTAAAGTAAAAGCATCTGGACTCAGTTTTCAAGGTGAAGATGTTTTGTTTCTAATTCCAAGAGACTTTATAAATTCTATAAATTCTTATCATTTTTATTACACATCTATATCCTATCCTTTTACAAATGCCACTCACCTGTTTCTGTGTTCATGGCCAAGGTTTTGTGCGAGATGCGTGAACTGCGTGTTTTGTACCTTCACGGCAACAGCATCTGGAACCTGTCAGAGGTAGATAAACTGGGAACGCTGCAGCATCTGCACACCATCACCTTACACGGGAACAGCATTGAAAACAGCAAAGGCTACAGGTGATTTTAACATTACTGTTTGCTATTTCAGAAAAAAGTATCTTTCCAAAGCTCATTCAGTATGTGTTTGTGTTTAGGAAGCATGTAATTGCTGTCCTTCCTCAGCTTAAGACCATGGACTTCAGCGCTGTGACGCCTGAGGAATGTCTCTTGTCAAAAATAAAATTCTGTCCACAATACAAAACACTAAACTGATCCTTTAGTCATTGTTAATTATTTTAATGATGTATAACTTTGTTTACTTTGCTGCAACCATCTCCACTATTATGAAAGAACTGTAGACAATTATCCAGCTTTTATTTAGTATTTGATATGAGACATTTTGTGTGTCCCTTAGGGTCGGAGTAATTCTGAATCAGCACTTTGATCATATTACATGCTACTCATACTACTCTAGACTAATCCTAATTCAATAATAGCAGCCAAACAAAAACAAATCGTAATATTTTCTTTGTAGTTTGTAGAGGTTCTTATTTGATTTGATAAATATTTACTAGTTTTTATATAAATGGTGTTAATTAATAATCTCCCAGAACACATTTTTCCTGTCATAACTTTTAATGAACGTAGGCCTATTCATAGCACTGCCTGATAAAAATGAGTCAGCACATTGACGAGAGTGTGCAGACTCACTTCAGTGAGTAGAAATATTACTGTGTTATCTTGTAGCTGCAGAATGCCAATATGAAATTATGTAACTGTGTTTTTTTTATTTGGAACACAATGTTCATATGAAGAGCCTTTAATACATTTTAAAGAAACTGTCTAAGAATAAGGCTTTTTTTGTACGCACACACAGCTCTGGACACAAACTGGTAAAATAATGTCATGATGAAATTATAAATGTAGTTTGAAGCTGCAGCTCTGGTTAGTGTGAGACAGCTGCTACAGACAGAGACAATAAACTTTACTCTCTGCTTTTCTGTCAAAGCTTCATTGTTTAGGATTTTGATATGACATTTGTCGACAAGTTTAATAATTTTATGGGAAAAAGCCTCAGGAAAAGTGGTGCCCATCTGCTCTAGTGGAGAATAGGTTAAAAAAAAATTGTATGTTACTGTAAGTACTGCTTACTTCTTCAACTCTTTGTCCTAAAAAACATTATTTTTATATAACATTGTGTAAACCATATTTTGTTCAATACCACTGTCAACTTTTTTTGTGTGAATGTGTTGATTGATTTAATTTAATTGTGATGGCTGAATGATGATTTACACATTGCCATTCAGATCACAAGCACACATATAATGTCAGGGGAAATTTCTATTATCCATTCTCCTCTGTTGCGTGAGGACATTGCCAGAGTCTGAGTTGTCATCCGTACAGGGGCTGTGCAGAACTGAACCTAGTGCCATGTGCTTTTGGCGTGGTGTGAGCAGGCAGGAGACATGCACAAATCCCAGTAATCCTCAGCGCTAAAACTGTGCTGCGCTTCCTGATTGTCAGCAACATCCCCCTCCCGATGTGGCCCCCTCCTGCTATAGGTACAAAAAGGACTCAGCTTGTCAAGACCAGGAGCTCAGGTTCTGGGAGAGCTTCCAGTCTGAGAGCCATAAAGTCTCGAGTCCGGAGAGTGTTATTTTATGAACCCAGATGTGTTGAATAAATCATTTTCCCCAGACCTAATTAAACACTTACTGCCTAGCCCCGTTAAGCTATTAACATCTGCTCTTCCAAATGAACTAGGAAGGGCTTCAGCGCAAAATGGGTTTAACAATGACAGGGAGAATAAATATAGCGTTCCTTTTCATGTTGTTTTCCCTTTCTGCGTCTTCTCTGTTTATGGCTCCGTTTCTCTGTTTGTAATTGTCTGTGCTCTTCCGCTGAGCATCTGCTCTCATTCTTAATTCTTTTGTTTGATTTCTGTGATGAATGCCTCCTTAATGGTTTCTTTTCCTCAATGGGATTTTTTATAGTAGCAACTCTGCAATCACCTTTTTGCATACAGTTTAGTACAGCAGGTAAGATATACATTAGCTTAGCATTTTTAGATTGAGTTTTCAAACCTGCCTGAGCAAAATCTCTTCATTGGATTACTACTGGACTCCGGTGCTTTGAATCTGGCACTGCTAAATGTTTACTTTGCTTAGTAGGTAAGCACAGGGCAGCACATTTGGACAAAGCATACCTTAGGGTAATAATTATGGTAAAATTACAATATGCTCAAATTGGAAAGAATTAATCTGATCAGGGGCTGTACCACATCTATAGTTTTTTAAAATTCAGACAGATTTAGGATTTTTTCCATCATAATGAGTTTGACCTTGGAGTAAGAAAAGCCTTGTGGCTCCTTCAACACATAAAAAAGTATGTGACACTGTGCCATCCTATTGAATCAATAGAAATAAATGGTCCCTTTGTCCCTTTATCAGTGTAATTAGATAAATATTATACGCTCTTTCTTAACTCAAATGAGCATTAATAATCGGACTGGTAATTATTTTTATCCATCTTGTGCTTTGTTGCAAAAGACAAACCACTCTTGTGATGGCGCTTTGTCATGATTAGTTCGGGCCCACTGATCTTGGCGGCCGTTCCCAAGCACTCAATAGGATTTGGTGTAATCCCACAGAGCAGGCCAGAACAGATGGACACACAGGTAGGACCACTGTGGTGGAGGGGGTATAATTGGCCTGGCTCTTTGCCTGAAAACCCCTTTCACTGCCACTCATTTCAGTCCTTTGATTATGTAATCTGATTTCAAATTAGATTACGTTATGAATGCCCACATCAGATTATAAAGACAACTCATTCGTTTCCATTCCTTCTCCGACCTGTACAGTTTATGTCACTTGTACAGTTACAGGTTAAGTGCTGGATACAGTAAGTGCACTCACTGTATATGGGAATGTCCCATGGCGATAGTTCTGACTGGCAGGACAAAGACAGGCGTTTTAACCCTTTAAATGCAATCCTGTTTTTTTGGTGTGTCTGCTTGAAAAGGACATGTCCACAGTAAATTGACTGTATCTTATCGTGGGGCTTAACTTGTCTGGCCTTCTGTAAATGTAAGGAATGTTAGCAGACATTTTCTTATACCACACTGCAAATGCTCTAACAGGGTTATAATCTCAAGCCAGCGTTACAACCATGTTTTAGTTTAGTGTTGTATGTTAACAGAATTCCAGATGTCAGGGGTTTCTACTTGTGCTTGCTGTGTTTGCAAGTTTTAACAAATGCATTCTTGCCTGCCTGATATTAAACAATTAAGTGTCAGTTTTTATGTTGATAGTGTTTATGTTGATGATGTCCCTTATTGCACAAGAGATCCTCAAAGGACATTACGTATACTCTTCTTGTGTCTTTTTGCCAGTATTACGCAGACATATCCTTTTTTTTAAGTCGCAGGATGGAGTCTGGGGAAACTTATTGGCTCGTGGAATAAATAAGACCTTCCCCCAGCAGAAGTAATCTCTTTTCTAAACAAACAAGAATATGCTTTGAGCGACAGAGCAGAATAACACCAAACTCGACTATACAGTGTATTCATTAGCACGCACCAAAGAACCATAAAACTATGCATCTGTTGAGTTTTGCTCCTCGTTTATATATTCAGGGTGGGGATTTTAGCAGGCATGCATCTGTATCCCCTTATATTCCAAAGTCTTGTTTGAATCTGAAATAAAAAATATAAGCTCATTGCATAAATCTCACAACCTTGAACATAGACTAAACTCAATGCAGCGAAGTGATATTGCAAAGTTTAAGTAAAACTAGGTCAAACACAATTGGGTAAAACTTAAACAAACCCTTTCTTTGCCCTACATTACTTTAAAGATTGACCGAGTCTCTTTGAAGCAGTCCATTAGCTACTGAAAGAGTTGCACACCTGTAGCACCCCTTTTTAGTTCCCTCATTAGCGTTTGAACTAATTAGCCTAATGCAGCCTATAGTTTAACTGCTTAACAATTAAACATTCTCACTTTGGTCTTTGGGGTTATGAATGAGTCAGCGTGGCTCATTATTTCAGCTGCCACTAGTCCCTGCTGAATTGGCCTGTGGTGTAGTGCTCCCGGACCTGCTCCGGACCGGCTCCGACCGGCGCTCAGAGCCGCGCCGGTCGGAGCAGTGTTGAAGCTGCAGGTCGGTAACCGCGGTGGACGTAGGTTAATTAGATTTGTGTGGTGCTGCCGCTGCGACTCCTGCGCTAAATGCACGGCTGCCTTACGACAAAATCCCTCCCTTTCCGACTCCGCATCGCCTCTCTCCCTCTCCGGCTGCTGTCGCTATAGGTCTCCCCGCCCCCTCCCTCCACGGTCCTCCCTGGTCTCAGTCAAGGAAGCGAGGGAGGGGGGGACACTAGAGCAGAGCCGGTTTACTGTTACACCGCTTCTCCAGCGCTCAGACTGAGCTCCAAGTCCCGCACCGGAGACTTTCAACTCAAGCAACACTACAACACCGGAACTCTAATTCTTTGCACGAAGACAGTCAGCTTTTATGTGACTTGAGAACAAACTGGTGTTTTTTTTTCTTCTTCTTTTGTTTTTTACGTGGCGGCAGCGTCCCCCCATAAAAACTGGGGTGTATTTTCTCGCTAGACGGTGGATGAGTTGTGTGGATGTTTTATTCTGGCTTTTCTACTCGGGCTGTGTTTTACCGCGGCCCAGAGACACAGGCAACAGTGTGTGGAAAAGTGCATTTGAATGTTAAACACATGGCTTCAACAAAGATAACGTGGTAAGTCGAACAGCATTTTTAGAGACTTTCTGTGGTGCCTTTAATGACCTATATTTGCGCATAGCCTAGCTTTCTTCAAATCAACACACATTATTGAATACGTGTTGAATATATGTTGAAATTAACTAAAAGGTAATGACGTGTCAAATATTAAACAATAACCAACGGTAGGTCTATCGTGTAGGCTACTTTTAAAAAGACAAGTTCTGTGTTGCGTTCAAGAGGAAAGTGAGGGCTCTCTGTCCATGGTGCTGAAACACACCGAGCACAGAAACGGTGCTGCTTTTGAAGACTGGTTTGTATTCTTTTGTGGCACCTTGGCATTTAGTCATTTGACATATAAATGTAGCTTATGTGTTTGACTATTGCAAACCCTTAGTCTAATTTTTGTGTAACTATTCATAAGGTGAACATAAGTCTTGCTGAACACTTTAAGATGGATAAAGTCTATGTTTAAAGACTAAGTCTAAGGTTCAATGTTGTGTTTTGTGTAAAATGTTTTTCTCTGTGTAAAGGTTCTCTGCTTTGTAGTGCATGGTGCTTGCCCTGGTCTGTGTGCACTGGTCTTTTGCAAAGCAGGTTACCTCACAGCAGCCTGTTTGTCTAGGATTATAAAGACAGAGAGAGTTATCCGATTACTTTGAATTACGACAAGCTGTTGCCTCGACGACACAAAGCAGATACCAAAGGGGGAGTAAGTCAAAGGTTAGGGCTAGTATTTTAGCAGTAATAAAAATAAGTATTTTTTCCCTTTTTAACTTTATTCTAGAATAGGAGGATTTGCACAGTTGTGTGTTACAGTGACATAAAAATGCTGGCAGAGCTACTCGCTGATAAACAGTGGTTCATTGTGCATTCAGATTGTTTTGGGACAGCAGAGACTTGTTATTTTGCTTTGCCTCTACCCGAGTGTGTGGAGATAGGTCAGACAGAATGTGTTTTTTGTGAACCTACAACCCTACTAGTTGCCATGTCCAATCTGGTTAGTCATGCTGGATGAGAAGGAAGCATCTCTTTGATTGTGTCTTTTTTTCTCTTACCCACAAGTTTATTAATGAATAGCTTCTCTTATTTCTTCTTTATCTTTAATGTCACTCAGCCACTTAGCAGTGCATAGCATTTTTATCAACCTTTTTAATTTGTAAAGCAGCAGTACCAAGCACAAGCTATTATTCCTGCCCCACTGATCAGTGGCATAAGTAAATGTACCTATATTTGAGTTAAAATATTACCTGGTCCATAAGCAGCAACAATATGCCGCACTAACTATAGTTTGGAAATGTAGTTTGCAAATGCTATAAAATCCAATTATGCCTTTATTCTAGCCCAAGGAAATAGATTTATAATGGGAAGCACCAATTATCAGAGAAATGTATTATCGAATGCCATTTGACTAACACAAGCTATAAACAGGACACAGGTGCAACATTGAAAATAAAAGATGTCAGCTGTCAGAAAAGAACATTAATCTTCTGATTATGTTTTACTGCCAAATGAATAACGTAATTTAATGATCTTGAGACTGGAGGTCCTGTAAAGGTATGAATATGTTATCTGACCTAATCTTTAAATGTTAAGGGTTTGCCAAACATGGAAACACCTGAAGTTTATAACTGTGCTGCTGAGTAAATTTTGGTGACACTGATGGACTTTCCTCACTCAAGCCATAGGCAGAGCCTTATGATTAGTTTAGCATGGCTAGTAGAGCCTTACTCGGATTTCATTCAATCACCCACAGCTACTCGCTGACACTGGAATAACTGTGACAATGACCACACACACTCTCTGCTGGCTGCGAAACTTACACCTCAGCCACAGTTTTGAGTGAGAGGTTTGAGAAGGACCTCTCACAATCCGCCTTCACCTTCTCGAGAGATGCTTTATTGTAGAAACATCGCAAACATATGACACTTTAAGTCTGTTTGAATCTCTCTGCCATCACAACAACAATATCATTATAAAGTATTTAGCAATGAAGAGAATTGCTCATACTTTTTAAAAGCATGGTCATTCCCAAGCATATTTCATATTAGTTACAATAACTTTAAACTACATAGAATAAAAATAGAAAATACCAAAGGCAATCACACATTATTGCAGAGACTTTGAAATGTAAACTATACAAACATTAAGCTGCGTGTTTTGTAATATTCATTATAAAATATATCCTAACAGACCTTAGACAATGCAGGTTTGTTATTTTAGGCACAAAGTTTGTTGTAAATTTCAAAAACTAACGACACCTCCTATAAGTTTACAAACTTCATTAATGTGTCACCATCCCATAAATAAATACATTGTCAACTTTCCATAATGTGCCATCTGTGATGCTGTAAAACTACCCCTTTAGATATTTACTTGATTTATTCATCCGACTGTAGCAGAATGTCAGATGTCTTCATTCCTCTGAGTTTGCTGGTTACGGTGTCAGGTGCTGTTGTGAAAGCCTTTGTGTAAGGGATTTATTTTACATTGAACAATACATTTGAATTAATTGTGCCTAACAAGATTATGTGCCTGTTGGCCAAAACACTGCATGATATCTACATATCTGGCATCGCAGAGAGTGGCACAAATGCGGCGAGGCAAATTAGTATGAGGGGCCTAACTCATTTTTAATCTGTTTATTACTTGTGATTGTGAAGGAAAATAGTCAATAATAATGAAATGGTCCTGGTATAAACAATGAAGCACAGACACATTTGAAAAACACATTACATTTGTTTCATACTAAAAACCAGCCTGGGAACACAAGCACAAATATGCCAAGTCATTCCTCTCGTTCCCCACTCCTGGCAACAAAACTGGGACAGATATTTTTTGGGGTTGTTTGTGGTTAGCCCCTACGCGAAGAGTAGTTTACTGGTGTGTGAGTCCCACGGTGAGATTAAATGAACTTGATTTTAATCCTGTGTGGTAAAAGTTTTAGGAGCCCCTGCCCCAGTTTAATACTCTAAGTAGCTTTCTATCTGATGAGGGCTTTCTATAAAGCTCATCTCTGCTGGACCCCAATAAGAAAGAATTAGCCCATGAGTGTTAGCCACATTATAGCACAGTTTGTATTCACTTTGGTAGGAGGATGCAAAAGTGGGACATGACCAGTGGGCAGTGAGGCAATGAATCAACATGTTTTCACTAATGTTGCAGCCACCAACTGGTCTTATTCACAGTTTGGTTTCAGGGGTGTCCAAATTGTTTCCAAAGTGGGCCAGCATTTATGTGCAAAGGCCAGACGTTGTACAAAATAGATTAGAAGGTTTTTAAATTCATGTCATTTACATATTCTGATTAGCATTTTCCTGAGTCCATTATCACGAGTCATAAGTCTTCAAAAGCAAGGATGGAAAACTTTTTTTTATTTTTTATTTTATCTCAAATAATCTTTCCAAAACTCACTTTTATTTCTATTTAAACGAAAAATAAAACATCCATGGAGATAATATTATCTTCCACTTTTTAAAGGATGTATTAGAATGAATGCTAACACAAATTTCAACAAATGTTTTGTTTTTTTAGTGAAATATCATTTGTATTAATTTGGGCCAATGAGACTTAATATTTCAGTTTAACCAGCCATATAATATATAACATATAACATATTAAAATATATTGATGACTTTAGACCACAATTGAACCCTGGTCCAGACTTCTCCTGTGTTACTGAATAAATAACATCATTCATCTGACAATCTATAATCAATGCTGTGTCCCAGGGATTTATACTGTTAAATTAGCGCCTTAGAGGCTTACCTTTTGTTTAATCTATCACATTTGTGTGTTTGCCCAGGGCCTCACTAACTCCTATTAACTTTATTCCCATCAACAGGTGCTGTTTTAAGTCAGAGACGCGTGATTAACATAAAACCACACATAGCAAACTGTAGCAGGTTCACAAATGAGTCACTCAGCTTTGTAAGATAGAACCAGTAAAGCCTTTTTGTCAAGAAAACAAACATAAAAGACACTTTACTGGAGAGTAAGTAGACCCAGACAGATTTTACTGTTGCATACATGGTGTGTGAAACAGTTGAAAGTAAAGCTTTTAATTTATTTAAACTATTTTTAACAATAATACATTATTTTGACTTATTGGCTGCCTTTAAATAAAGCCCTTCTATGTTTCCCTTTAGAAAAGCCTTTTACTTTTTCATGATATTAAAAGTCTTCAAAGGTCAAGGCAGTGTCAGATGAAGACTTTTCTACTACAGAATGAAAATCTCAGGTATTATATTAGCAGGGCTTAGTCACACATTGTACCATGGTTCAAGACTTACAACAGTGTAAGCCACATCTGACCCATCAGGAATCAGTGGACTGGGCTAAGAGGGAGGGACTTAAAGAAACAGAACAGAGCATTGTCACTGAAACTAATGCAATAGACCTCTTAAACAGTATAGGGCATTAATCTGCAAGATAAGAGAATTGTTGCGCTGTAAAATATTGTAAGAACAGCTTTCACACTGCCCTCAATGCCTGTTTCTATGTTGCTAGTTTAAATAACCTCTTGTTGACAAGCCCCATGTTGCAATGTACAGGTGTGTGCCTGTGATGGCAGACTATCACTAAGAATTCAATCCACACTGCATTTGCAGAGTCCCAGATGGGTTTTGCGGAGAAGCTGGTGTGTCTGATTTAAGACCTAAAGATGCTCTGAGGCTGTATTGTGATACACTCCAGTGTGGTTTGCACTTTTAGCTGAACACACACAGGTTACTGTCAGCAGAAATTTCCATAATGTGGTCTTTAGAAGCAAATGAAAAGTGTGATGGGAGAAAGAATGGACTATTTTATGTGTTTGTGTGGAAGCCAGCGGAGGCGATTGTGTGTCTGGCCACATGTGAAGCGACAGAAGGTTGTCAGTATTAAGTCTGGCCTCTGGCTCCATGTCTATGTGGGTATGTGTGTGAGCGCAAGGCAGGTCGAGATTACTGTGGCTATTGCCGACTTCAAAGTGTCTGCTGGTGTTGTGCCAGGTCAGCATGTTTACACTGGAGAATTGTTGTAGGACACCCAACATGTGCAGGCAAGCTTTATCTCCCAGACTTGAACGCCCATCGCACACACACAGGAGCGCCCAGAGTGGCCCGGTCTTATCAGTGGTCCCGGTGAGTTAAGGGGCCGTTTAATCAGGGTCAACGTGCTGCTCTTGGCGTCAGACTGATTCCTCCATCTCTCCCTCTTCTCTGCTGCTTTCTCTCACTCACTCCCTTTGCACTGAGCAGCTAAATATTACTCACCGCAAAAAGTTAAGAGAGAACTTTAAACTGGATCTCTGGAGGCTCCAAACAACTTTTTGAGCTACTTTTTTGGAAACATACCATAGAGAGGTAGAAATCAGATGAATGTTATAATTTATGTTACATTTGCCCCAATAATGATATGATACACTCATTTGGGAGTCCTCAGTGCACAGTAAGACAATTTTGAAGGCTAATGGAACACACTTCCTTATTGTTTAAAGAAATATTCAAATTTACCTGCACATTTTAACATTCTAGTCATTTTTACTGTTGACAGTAAAAACATCGCAAACATCTTGTTCTTATTTATTTTCCATAATATTTATTAAAATAGCATAATAAATTAATGCTTTGTATTGCAGAATGCTAATCATACATTATTTATACTATAATTATGATTTGATAGTAGTATACTATCTGTCTCCATTTGTTGTTTTTGTTCCAGAGCTGGCTAAATACATTTTTACCAAAATAAGTCATCTATATTCATGTCAGCTCTTCAATGCTTAGAGGGGTAAACTAGATCCAGCCACAGTCCCAGGTCGGAACGAGGCATATAATTCCACAGTCATTCTGCGTAACCTGAAAAAGACATGGTCTCAGGTGCAGACAATGGGTAATTTCACACACGTATCAAGATGGCATATTTTTGTTAGGTCACTTAACAACTAAAAGGATTAGTCCAGGCCAATGAGACGTTGCTTTCTATAGCTATAGGTACCTTAAAGGAGAATTATCAGTGTCATAGGCAATTCAACAAATACTGCATCATTAAAGTCCGAGCACGCTACCATCTCATGAGAACGCAACTCACCAATCAACTTACATCAGACATAACAGTCTTATGCAAATTTGAGTTGCAGAGTTTGTTATTGGCTGAAAATCCAAAAGGTTTATGTAATGTTTATCTTACAAATCTTTAGCAAGAGACAATGTGTTCTTTATTTCACACCTTAAAAGCAAACTAGCACTTTATGTTGCAACTACCCATAGCTCTTGCTGAATCATTTAGTAAAAAGAAAAAACATTTTAAAATCCTAGACAAGCAGCTAGATTCTAAGGATCAGGGCTGTTTTCTGAACTGTTTTGTCAGCTGTTACGGTCTTTAGCTTTGTTTTTTCGTTCCTTAAGGGATAACAACATATTTTCCTCAGTCTTTGCGGGGCATGTGTCAACTGTCCTTTATTCCCTTCTGTCCTCCTCCATTTTTTTTAGGAGCCAGAGAAAGACAACTTTGGAACTGGTTATTATCAGCCGCCCATTACTCATTCTTCCAGTACGTTCCCATCTTTCCCATTCTTCATTCTCTCACTGTCCATATTAACATTTAATAAAGCTGTCAGTTTAGAAGTGTTTGGACGTCTTTTCTAAGTGGCTAGTTTTTTTTTTGTTTTTTTTATAGGAACACAAAGCGCTGCCTTTCTAGACAATTATCTGTCCAATCATTTTTAAATGTCACAAAAAGTGGTCGTGAATACCAGCTTTATTCTCAAGGCCTGTGCGTGCCGAGCACTGCCCTGGAGATCATTGGATCAGCAGATTTGTAGCCAAACTCAGGTGACAACGTTTAAGTGGAGTTGGCAGCTTTGAACTGTGTGCAAACCCTACCGTCTGTCCCGGGGCAGTATGTCAGGCCTGGGTAAATACGCAACAGGAATTAGTTCAGTGGGCTGCCAAAAGAAACATTATGTATCAACAGGATATAATAGTAATGATGATACTTGGAGAGAAATTGAAGTGTATTTTTAAAGCCATGGCTAAACTTTCAGTATTTGAAAAGTTGAATAAGCACTGAATCACTGCTGGGTGAATTATTCATCAAACCCCAAATACTCTCATCAAACGCCACTTGTTCCATGCTTCATTAAAGTATATATCAAATAATGATAAAGCCAACGGCAATAAATAAATGAATAAAGCTGGCTCCTTGGCTGTTGCTGGATGCTAATATTAGCTCTCTGTTGAGTGTGTCCACACTAGACATGGGTTTTATTGAACTCTGAAAAATGACAGTATCAGTTTGGTGCATTATACGATGTTGTTTTTGCCCTGCAGCTCGGTAATGACTCTTCCTTTGAAAGTTTCAAACAGTTGCCATTGATCCAAACCACAGACACCGCATTTTTCTTAACTAAATTATGCACACCACACCGCAAGTGTAATGTAGTGTTACTAAAGGTTTTTACTTACGCCAATCAAAAAATGGGAGGAGAACTCCAGGATTCTTTGGATATTGTCCAGTGACCTTAATCTCTTTTAGTGTTCGGAAGAAAAGCTAATGTCGAACTAAATTACACATGACAAACTCAAGGCCCGGGGGCCAAATGTAGCGCTTTTGCAATGTTTTATATGGCCCTTAAATACATTTGTGTGGTGATATTTTTGGGACTTTTCAAAAGGCAAAAGTATTTTAAAGATATGTAGTAGAGGACAATAGGGTTTAGTTGGATTTGAACAAGTTTTAGTTGGACTTTAATAAGTTTTACAACATGTTTCATTAGGATCTGGACAGGTTTCATATGGACTTGAACTGGTTCTAGTTGGATTTAAACAGTTTTATATGGACATGAACAGGTCTTAGTTGGATTTGAACAGGTTTTATATTGACTTGAACAGTTGTATTTCATTGGCATCAGCCCAATGAGGAAGAATGCCTGATGAGTAGAGCCAATGTTATATTTGTCGACCAGTTTTTTGTGCCCGTGACACAGTAGTGCACCTGAAAGCAGCGGCGCTCTATTTCAGGCATGCAGACTTTACCGAGTGCAGAGCAAAAGTATGTAAGTTCAATGCTGGTGCTGTTGCCTTGTCTGCCGTCCGGACGTATTTTGTGGTGTCAAATGAAGATGTTATGTGAGAAGAATAATGATGATTAAGTCATTACCACCAATTTAATAACTTGAGAAAAAGTTTAGCAGAGATTTTGTGAAAGCCAAATCTATCACCAAAAAGATAATACAAATGATTGAGGTACAATGTGATTGTTTAAAAGCAAATGTGCCTTTTTTTATTAAAAAAAAAAAAAAAAAAGGAAATGGAATTATTTTTATTCCGTAAAGGCTAGTTTTTGGCCCATAAAAGGATTCGTATTTACTGTTGCGGCCCTCACTTCTTTGAGTTTGACACCACTGCTGTTAAAGATGACAAATCAATCCAACACCTGTCAATCCAGACAGGTGTCTGCACTTTTATATTTGGTGCTTTTTTTTATAATTTTTTTTTAGAACTGTACAATACTTCCACTTTTTCTCACAGCTACAATAGATATTCCTTCCATTAAAACACCCCTGTTTTTTATTCCTTATGGGTGTTGTCAAGGCTCACTAGACATTTGTGTAGGACAGATGTCATTCTCGTAGTCTTCGCTATAAATGATTGACAGTTGCTTTCCTTCCTCGGAGAATGGTATGAACCATTGTTACAGCCGATTAGATGAGTTCTCTTCTTTCTTTAGGTCTTTGGGAATTTCTGCCAATTTTCGAGATGGCTGCATATGACGGCTGTTCTGGAAATGTCAATATTCTCCTGAACTCCAGCAAACTAGTTTCTGGGAAAGACTGTTGGGCCATCCTGTTTAAAAACCCTTCACTAAAAAAAGATAAATGGTGGTTTTACAGTCTTTTATGAGCAAATAAGTTCATGTGTTTTGACTTGATTTTGAGGCATTGTTTTATGACCAGTCATTTCTAGTGACACTTAAAACTGCTACAGTCTGTCTTTTTCCGGTCGCGATGCTTTAAACTTTGTGGAACGGGGTGAAAAGTTGCCAACAATGGCTGAAATGTAAGGCCTATGTACCTGTCAGGATTTGGTGCTGTCAGTCGGTGTCACTTTGCAGACTGCTTCCATAAGACCTAATAACACACCGTACCGTGACAATCATTGCAGGTTCCTATTGGTGTACATGTTCTATGAGAGTGTCTTTGAACAACGTGTTGACAGCTGACAGCGACTGGCTTGGGCATTGTCAGCTGAAAATTCGCCCCTGAAAAGAGTATCAGCGGAATTGAAATCTGAGCCGCCGTGACATTAGCGACGAAATCAAGCGAATGGAATGAGATGTGAGATTTATTGCCATCCGTGCAATTATTTGAGTGTGAAATAATTGAGGAGCCGAGAGGTGAGGGCTATCAGACCGATCAACCATGGTCACCAGTGGCAGCACAATCTGTCATAGTTAACACCTACTTACAGCATGTTAACCGCAGGCCAAGGCTCATTATTCACATCTCACAAAAGTAATCCAACATGTGGATTCAGCCTCATACATGTAAGCATTTTATGCACCAGGCTTTTTTGTGTCCTGCCCTCTTTATGTGTCTGTCATCTGCCAGAGAAGAAATCTGCTCAGTCAAACAGGAAGTGGACTGGAAATGTGTCCACCGGGCTTAATAAAAGGCAGGAAGGATATCATTAAGTCTTAACTGTACTGTCTGGCTTCATAGAGTGTAAAATAAATGAAAGTGTTTTAAAACTAATCTCCGAATGTTCAGAAAGTCATCTACTAAAGATAACACTGTTTTGAAGTAGTACAACTTGTGCTGCTTGGTCCCATAGAATTGCATCATTTTGAGGAAAAAAACAATCCTTTTAAAAAACGATCACGCCTCATTATTATACACTGTATAAGAAAGCACTGTGCAATGTAAAAGTGGTTGCACCTACCTTTAGCTCATGCAGCTTTACCTTCCAGTTTATTGTTGTGTGTTTACAGCTGACTATTTACTTTTCTTTAGCTGCACCAACTGCAGTTTAATGCTCTTTTTAAGACACAGCTGTGGCACATAGTAATAAAAGCTTTTGTAATGTCGCTCCAGCTCATCATTGTGTGCCAGTGACTGAGCAACCAAAGATTAGAGACAAGGTTTGTGAGGGCTGGCTCCAAGGACATTTTAATTGACTCTCATGTGATTAATATATTTAAATGGTAATTTTCCCCAAATATGGTAATTACACTTATTGTCTCTTCCATAAACCCCCGAAACAGCTAAACAGCTTTATACCTAGCCATTATTGTACTTAAGTATTTCTATTTACTTAAAAGCTAGCTATAACTAACAAAAATAAATTACCATCCAAGCGCTCACTGGATAGGTAAAATTCTGTGTGTTTGGATGTATCAGATGTTAAAGGTGCAGTGTTGAGGTTTTGGTGACACTTATGTGATAATATGGTAGATTGTAATTCCTCACCTCACTCCTTTGTAAAGTCAGTGCGCACCTGCAGTTTGTCCTGTTTGTGCTCAGTTTGTCCTGTTTGTACTCAGTTTGTCCTCTCTAGGCTCAGTTTGCCCTGTTTGTACTCAGTTTCTCCTCTCTAGGCTCAGTTTGCCCTGTTTGTACTCAGTTTGTCCTCTCTGCACTCAGTTTGTCCTTTTTGTACTCAGTTTGTCCTTTTTGTACTCAGTTTGTCCTTTTTGTACTCAGTTTGTCCTCTCTGCACTCAGTTTGTCCTGTTTGTACTCAGTTTGTCCTTTTTGTACTCAGTTTGTCCTCTCTGCACTCAGTTTGTCCTGTTTGTACTCAGTTTGTCCTGTTTGTACTCAGTTTGTCCTTTTTGTACTCAGTTTGTCCTCTCTGCACTCAGTTTGTCCTGTTTGTACTCAGTTTGTCCTTTTTGTACTCAGTTTGTCCTGTTTGTACTCAGTTTGTCCTGTTTGTACTCAGTTTGTCCTTTTTGTACTCAGTTTGTCCTCTCTGTACTCAGTTTGTCCTGTTTGTACTCAGTTTGTCCTGTTTGTGCTCAGTTTGTCCTCTCTGGGCTCAGTTTGTCCTCTCAGTGCTCAGTTTGTCCTCTTTGTTCTCAGTTTGTCTTTTGTTGCTGTTATGCACAATGGAAAATAAAGGTTGTGTTCCATTTTGTTCAACTTTAAGCATTTTTACACACTGCACCTTTTAAAAGGAACACAAATATCTTAGTGTTATCGCCAACAAATTCGTATCGCATTTTTTGGAGGAGTTTATTCATTTAAAAACCTGATGCTTACCCTTTGAATGTGAATTATTTGTTTCTATTGCAGATCAATAAAGTAATATTGCTGTGGCACTTGGATAAAGGTGCAATGAAATGTGGTTTTATTATTTATTCTCTTAGAATTGTGTATTTTACACAATGTTTACTATATTCTCTACTTCTCTTAAATGGTTAATCTCTTTTTGTATTCGTGCTTCATTTTTATGTCCCTATTATCTTTCTTTTTATTCTCTGGTATATGTCCTTTTTAATGTTAGAAATTCTCAGGCCTATTCTTTAAATATCTTTTCTTCTGCAATTGAATTTCAGGAAATCTGCTGTGGCTTCACTTGTTTCATGAAGTAAATACTTTTTTTTGTGACAGATGAGAACAAAACAGCCTCATTTATTAAAAAAGCATCTCAGGGAACATCATAGTAGTGAGTGAATCATCTTGATGTGGCATAATTGTTGCCAGTTAGCGTTCAAGTGTTGTTTTGTATTTAGAGTTCATGTGATAGTGAGCATTTTGGAGTTTAGTTACAGAGGCAGGTAGTTTAAATTTGTATTTTTTTACATTAATGCATCTTAATAATAAACACTGCCAGTTTATATTTTGACTGTTAAAATTTAGTATTGGGTTACAGTAACAGTAGCTGTTCAGCACTAACAGAATATACAGTATTCATCTGCATTTTGCTTTCAGAAGCTTTTTCTAAAAACTTTGTTACGGCAGGAAACCATTGCTTGAGGATTTACAAACTGCTATATAATTAATGCTCTCTTCAGGTCACTCTATAAGTTTATTTGCTCTATGCTTTGCACATTCAGGTTTTCTGTAAAGTATTGTCAGATAAAGTTATGGAAGTTAGATGCATTACCTTATTGAACTGTTTGGCTAACACAACAGAATTTGTGTTGTTTCCAGAAATAAATGGCTCTGTTGCTGATCATCCTCTTCCTAATACTGTAATGCATTTATAAGTCCAGTCTATAACTCATAAATTAAACTTATTTGCATTATTTGTGGTCACATAGTTTGTGTGTGTGTGTGATTTTAGTGCATTGTACTTTTTTGTGTGTGTGGTTGAAAGCACTGTGGTAGAGAGGAGTGCTGACATTGACACTAAGCCAACTAGTTTTCACAGTTGCCTGGTACTGGCTGCTGCGAAAGGATGTTTTTGCCAAAAAAGCTTGACGTTTTTCAAAAGGTAAGCTGGGCACTATTTTCAGTATTTGGTGCTACGTCCACACTAAAACTCTGTTGAAAAATGTCCAAAAGGCAAAGGGGCAAAGTAATGTCATGTGTTTTTCCTACACATAATGATTTTTTTTACATAAATGTGAGTGTTGTTATGAAGAGTTGATAGTATACATGTTTGTGCTACATTGTCATGGTTATATATTAGTACAGTTATAGACCTCTGAAGAGCAGGAGTGATTCAACAGCTTTACTGTTAAGTAATTGCTAAGTACTATACAACCACACTTCAAACAATCTACATTAAGCCTCTAAAAACACAAAAGCGGAACATGACATTCTCCAACATGTACTTGACAAACTCCCGCCTCCTACTCTCTTCGCATGTGTTCAAAATCTAAGCAGTGTTATCAAATTAGCATTAAACTGTGTCATGTGCACTTCTGGTACGCTTTATTCCGTGGGTTTTTTCTTCCTTGCTGTAATTAGAGGTCACAGTTCAGACGCTGTGTGCGATGCAATAAACCTCACACAGCGAATTGCCTGAATAGGGTTCAGAGCAATCTATCTCAATGAGAGACGCAAAGATGGCAGTCTGGTTTTGGCAGCAGAGGAGCTGTGAAAGACACAGACAGACAAGCTGACACTGACAACACAAACACAACGACCGCTTGAAAAAGAAAAAAGACAGATGTCGGCGATGGCACTTTAAGAGAAATATTTTTACTTCTTAAGCAAATGCATGCAAACGGAAGCAGTCTGCTGTTGTCATTGTAAAGAGAAGTTATCAGTCAAGGGATGACAGGAAGCTGCAACGATGTGAGAGTTAAAACAACACCTCTGACTCTGGCTCATTGTTTTAGCTTTGGTCTCCGTTTATAAGCTGTTTGTTTATAAAGTCCTATTTTGGGCCAGCTTATGATTCTGACAGAATGAAAACAATAAGGAATATTCTTAATATTATTGTTAAATGTACAGTCTACTGCTGGAATAAAGTATGGCAATTGAATGGATAGTAAAATTATCATTCTTATTTTCTTTTTAATTCGACTCAGTTAGCTTATGGTCTTAAAGTTATGATAAATAGAGAAGTGATGTTGCAAATGTCTCATCTGCACTTTTCTGTCTATTGTTTTTAAATGGCATTATTTGATACAACATAAAAATGTGTTTTCTATTAAAAGTCTGTGCACAGACCCAACATATCACAGATTTGTCAAGAAGAAAAAAAAAGAAGGGATTTCTTCCTGCAGTGTTCCCCACACTTTGACGCCATAGTCTCCGAATGAACCAAAAATAAATGAAAACATTGGTAGCGGCTTTGTATACTGTTGTCAGCAGCAGAGTCGCTGACAGGTCGACCTGCTGGGCGCTGGAGCTGTCCATCAAACTGTGCACTCCAGTTAAATACTTCGGATTGATTGGGAACTTTGCAATGCCAAGCTTTCCCACTTTGTTCCTGCTGGACATCAAAGCAGAATGCCAGGACCTCTCAAACGCATCTCAAATCAACTACAGCCAAATCAAAATGCGGGACATAGACACTTTGCGGGACGTGGGATTTATGATTGAAAAGCAGTGCAGTCCTACAAAGCAGGACATCTTGTCTTTTTTAATGTGGCTAGACTAGGATTAGACCCGGATTGATGGTTGAATAACATTATGTTGCTGCCGGTGCGTCTTCTAGCTCTTTTTTTATTAATTTTTTCTATCCTCTGTCATCAGTAGACATAAATGAGAGCTTGTGGACATCTTTTAAAGTGCAGTCCTCAATCTCTGTCTCATTCTGTCTTTCCCTGTATGAGACTCTCCGTCTTTTTTTCTCTATCAGTAATCTGTTGTTGTTGCTCTTATTTTAACTCTTGTCCTGTCGCTCGTCTTGTTCCCCTCTGTGTTTCTGTCTTTCTGTTTCCACTGCATCACCGTGTTGCTCTCATCCTCCCTCTCCTCCCTGTTTCCTTTGTGTGCGCTTTTCGCTCTCTGTCGGCCGTGTTTCCTCTTGTCTCGGGAGAAATATACAACTTTTTGAAGTTCAAGCAGAGCAGAAGTGCCTTCAGCCCTCATGCACTCCATCACTTCATGGTTACTGACGCTTACAGCATGGACTACTATTGTGCACAGCAGCTCAGTGAGAGTTTCATCAAAGTGACAAGCACAAGGCGCCAACTGAGCTTGTGATTTGACTCAAAATGATCATTGTAACAAAAAGTCATGATCACAAACACAAATATATCACCTGTTTTTCTATGTTATTCATTTGAATTTTCAAAGAATTAGAATAAATCAGAAGTGTAAGACTGAGTAGCAGGTTCATTTAAATATTAATGAGGCTGGATTCGAGCGCTTTTCAGGCCAGACTGTAAACATTTTCCCTTTACAGTACATTTTCACTGAGCCTTTGCACCTTACAAAGGATCTCAAAACAGACAGGATCTCAAAGAGCATGGAATGAAGCTGGGATAAGCCAAGCCATGAAAAACTTTTCTAGGTCCTCTTCAAAATCTTTTAGTCCAGAAAAAACTACTCCCAAGGAATAATGTCATATTGTATTTTTATTTTTTATTTTTTGCACCGGCTAAAAACATTATAGCTCCGCATGTTCTGAAGTCAGGCATAGACTTTGTTTTTTTTTGTTTTTGTTTCAGTAACTAACTACAAAGACTGTTGCAGTAATTGGGGGCATTTCTGTCTAGCTTTCCAAAAAACCTGTACAATTGGTGCCCTTTAGGGCCAGGACTCCTTTGACAAAGAGATTAGTATTCTCTATGGGTCTTAAAGCAACACTATGTACCTTTTCAGGCTCTACACACACTAAAGATAGGCTAAGCGAGGAAATGCTCCTGCGCCCAAAAATAATTGGCATGTATTATGATCTTTAAACTCCATAGGGTTTTGAGAAGCCTTTACAATCATAAAAAACATGATTCAGGTTTTTTTTGTTTGTTTTTGTTTTGTGCCAGTTTCTTCACTGCACTTTGTTCAAATAGTGAGCAATCTTACTCAAGATGTTAGCTCCAGTTTTAACATCGCTCAGATTTGTCCATTACAATCCTTGGTTTTCCTGGTAGATTCAAGGATAAACTTTACGTCTAACACAGAAAGAACTTGTTTTGCAAAGGGCAGTTTGATCAGTAGCCGGCAGGTGTAGAAATGGATCCAGAACTGATTCTTGAGGGACACCACAGTTCTGGAGGTAACACTATGGCTCTGCCTAACCTGCATGTTCAGTACATTATTGGACTTTAATGTGTAAGTGGAGGTTTGTCAGTAGAAAATAGTAGTTTTGTCTTTGTTTGCCACAATCCTTAAGCAAGTAAAGTAAATTTTACATCAAACATTACATTAAAGAAATTGCTTTTCCAGGAACAGTTTTATCAAGGGATGTGTAAAAATGATCTAAGGACTGGTGGGACACCACACTTACACACAGACAAAGCTTGGACAGAAATCCCAATCCCTACCAAATGTTTTTTGTGGTGTTTGTTGTTAAATTACATTTACAGTGAATAGACAGGAATTTAGGGACTGTTCGAGTGAATGATATGGAGCACTCAGACCAGTCGGGATTTAAATGTGTGTCACTTTGCTTAATGTGTGATCAAATGCTTTACCAGGTAACCCACTGAGGAATCAAAAGACATTCATGGTCATTTTACATGTGTACAAAGAATACACATTTCCTCTTAAAGAGCACTTGGTGAAAATCACCAGTCACTCCAAACTCCCCTCCTCTCTGTAACACTCTAATGACACTCTGAACACCTGCATGGTATTTCAGACGGGCAAGGCACCAAAGATAAACTTGTTAAACTCAATTATAGCCTGTTACGAGCAGCTCTGTGCCTTTGTGAGCCCTCAGTGTGTGTCCTTCAGATAGAGCTGCTCTTGGTTCAAACCCAAGTGATTGGTGGATTTTACCTCTGGGCTTTAGAAGAACATCACAATTTGCTCTGAGCTGACTCCATCTCCATTCAGAGGGCAGGGCATTAGTAATCTGGCTGTCACAGTGATGTCTGCCATGGGGACATTTAGAAATCAGTTTTAATTAACAGGTGGCAGCTTTTGCATAGCAGAAAGCACTTAATGTTGTTTTTATGGAATAAGCTGAGCTGATTTTAGCCCCATATTAGATAAGCTGTTTCTGTACAGATTTTCAATATAATCAGGGAAATGGGCCCTCTTAAGACTGAAACAAAATCAAGACTCATGTACGTCCTTACCTCAGAAATCTCTAATTGATTTGTAAAAAATGTATTGCACAGCGGGTGTTTGGAGATTTATGCAAGTATTGCAAACACTGCTTTGTAATCATTTTGAAATACTGCACTCTGGGGGCCATTTGGAAGTTGGGAGCCGCATTTTTAGAACCATATTTTGTCCTTGAGCAAGGCACTTGAATACAGTGCACCAGCTGAGGAGCCTGAAAAATGTTTTTCTCTCTCGTTTTTATTTGCCTGAATAAAGAAATGGTGTTAAATAAATGAATACTGAATGCAGAACTGTAAGTCTTTGAACTGTCATGTGAAAGTGGAGATTTGTCAAGAGAAATTAATCGTTTTACACAGTCCAATATCACAAACAAATTTATCTTTAAAGGCTTTTACACGCTAGGCAATGAACAGCACCTTACATTTAGTTAAAAACTCAGTGGTTTCTATGGAAATTCTTTGCTCATATTTTGTATTGTAAATTAATAATCCATTTTATTCGAGGCTGGGTCGTGGGGGCAGCAGTCTAAGCAGAGACACCCAGACCCACTCTGCAGACACTTCCTCCAGCTCATCGGGGTGTTCCCAGGCCAGCAGAGAGACATGTTCCCTCCAGCGTGTCCTAGGTCTTCCTCGGGGCCTCCTGCTGGTGGGACGCGTCCGGAACACCTCCCCATGTATTTGGAATTTGACTCAAAATTTTTTCATTCTGCAAATGTGTTGAAGGTCAATCAGAGCAACTTTTAAGTGTTTGTAAGTAAGTGGGCACTATTGATGTGGGATAAGTTTGAGCAGTGAAGTAATCAAACACCAATTTAAAGACGTGGCCAGACTCAGACTGTACACAAATCTCTATTTGATTGAGAACTTCAAAGAAGCCTTCTCTTCTCCCCTCAGCTCTACTTGGCCCTCCTTTAATATGTAATTAATCTCAAGCAAAGGGACACACACTCACACAGAAAAGCTTGATGTTTTCTTCTTTCAGATACACTCCATCAAAATGTCACTTTTAGCACGCAGCAAGATCCAAGATGTTCTTAGCGTTGTTTGCGATGTTCGTTGTCGAGACATTGCCTCATCTACAGGTTTTCGGATTGTCAACTGTCGCAATTCTCACGGAACAAGGCTGCTTTGAAGCCGGCCGCCGAGAGACTGATCAAAGAACCTAGTTTGTGACAGAGGCTCCATTAAACACAGCCACAAAATAAATAGTACATGTCAGCTGTTCAACTGTGAAAGCAACGCACCTTAGGCATCTTTCCACTGTCTATATGAAAGGCATGTTTTCATATTAGAGGAACGCTGTCATACTGAGTCCATAACTGTGTTAAACCTCTTTCACAGACAACCTGCTTTTGTACCAACCTCGGGTGTGTGATGTCAGTGATGTCAAACCATTCAACTCTCGCCATGACCTCTACTGACCTTGTTGCTGAAGCTCGAATTATGTTGGATGCGGATTATATCATCTTTTAAATAAAAAAAAAAAGCTTGGTTAATTGTAATGTCATATAATATAATTTATTGTAATATATAATAAGGCCACAACCTTATAAACCCTGTAAGAAGGTGCAAGAGACAATTTATAAGGAACTGTTTGTACATGTTTTTGTACAACAGTTATGTTTCATAATATTAGCTGTTAAGTAGCACAAAACAGCTCCTTTTTTTTTAGCCCTGCAGCTGTTAAATTAACTGCTATTGAGCTTAGAAAAGTTGTATTGATTTGATGAGTTTAAGGAAGATGGTCGCCTGCCCATTACACCAGAGTTATATAATGCATTATTTGGCGAACCATTTTATGGAAGGACTGCATGAAAATCACCTATATATTTTAAGGTTAAAAGTTACACATCTTGAAAAATCATTAGACTAAAGGAACACAGGCTACAGACTATATTTAAACAGACCACTGTGAAACTGGCCAATAGCATTATTAATGATCCTACTCACACACTACACACTAAATATGAACTGTTGCCCTCTGGAAGAAGGTTTCGTCTCTCCTGTTGCAGACTGAACCGTTTAAGAAACTCCTTAATTCATAATGTTGTTAAGTTTTTAAATTGTAGCCTGTAACACCTTCAGTGTATTTGAATGACATAAGTAAGTTTAATATTAACTTTAGTATTAAGGATGTATTTAACTGCTGAGGCTGGTATCACGAGTGGAAAGCCCAAGACAAATTTCCCCATGCGTGGGACATTAAGGATTACATTACCTTACCTTGTTGTTTCATGGATGGCTTGGACACTGTGAGCATGTCATCTTCTGAGTATGTAGGAGTAATGTACATTTCCACTTTGTTCACAAACAGCCAAAGCGCAGGCATACAAGCACGTACCTGAAATGACTTCTCTTGAGTTTCTCTCCACTTGTGTGCGCGGCCGATGTCACCAGATACCGCAGCGCTGATGCTTTTCACTGTTAGATCCTCCGCAGATAAAAACAAAGAGGTTGAACACTTGTGATTAACCTATGTTCTCGTGTCCCTGTTTCCCCTTTTCTGCAGCTGGATGCTCGGTGAAGCGCGGTGGTGAAGATGGTTAGAGTGCACTTAATGGGGCCACTGTCATGGGGCCGGGTCAAAAGGCAGCGTATAATTGGAACAGGAGTCCTTTATTTGCTGCTGTTAGCGACCTGCCTCGGACAAGACACAGAAGGTAGGATTTCTTTCATTCATTACCACAGAGTTAGTGTAATTATGTGTTCATTTTTCACTAATAGAAAGAAATTTGTTGTAATTTTTCAGTGAATGTGAACACACCTCTTTAATTTCTTTTCCAAGCTTTATGGACAAACTTTTTATTAACACGAGTGAAAGTGTGGAAAGGTTTGATACTCTCTTAGTTACTCATTGAACAGCTTTTATTGTAGTTTTCCAGACAATTAACAATAATATTGAGTTTGTTCAAATCATAACTGACCAATTGTAACTGCTTATTTAAAATGGGGTGGGCTTTCTGCATTGCCTTGTTTTGTTTGATTTGATGATGATTTACAAATTGCATCAGTCCAGAGGCAGTTTTTTCTGTGCATGTTTGTACAGCCCTTATTTTTAGATTGGTTGTTAGTCTTGTCTATCTAAATCAGTTTAATCTGGATTCATTGGTTCTTTCCATCAAATCTATCACAATAATTCTTTGTATATAATAAAGAAAAAGTATACTAATATAGTATTTATATTATACTCTATTTGTGAAAACACTTTTAGTTTGCAGTGACCACAGGTGTAAAGGAATATCTTTTTATGATATATTTGATTCTTTATATATAGTATTCCTTCACTACACAGGCCTTGGTGAAGGTGTGTGCAATTCACCAAATGATTTCCTATTTCTTGACTATAACAATAAATGAGGGGGAAAAAAAGACACATTTAAAACTCCCCCCAAAAAATCCCTCTTGTTGACTTAACTCTGCTGAAAGCTGAATGAAGCAAGCTAAGACAGGAATGAAGTCATCACCGGTGGGAGAGCTCAGCGTAATACTCTCTTGACTTTCTGCTCAATTTGTCAGAATATTAATATTCCATTTAACTCTTAGTCCTTGAGATTTATCTGCTTGGCATTTAGCTGACAAGGGCTGCAGACAAAGGTGACTGTCTGAGCGAGACTGAGGAAATATGAACGACTTTCTGCTTGTAGTGGCCGTACATTTCAAAACATTTTCAAAGAATATCCATTTGCTTGTTGTTCTTATATCAAACTATTTGCATATACTCTGACATCAAAAGTGCTGGCATAGAAAAAAAACGAAAAAAAAAAAAAACGGCACTGATGTGTAACAAGAATAGTATTTTAATGAGCTTGGATTTCTGGATTTGACACTTGAAATCTTACTCAGCCTGGGTCTTATCATGACAAGACTATTTTAATGAGCTCCGGTCCCTGTCGTTTCCCGCTGTTTGGGCCCTCCAATGACGGGAGCCCTAGCATGTTTTAATTAGCTTATGTCCCGAGATGAGAGTCTATATTTACCCACTCTGGCTTTTCCAGAAGTGCATTTTCAATAAGCCGTTGCTCTGGGTTTAGACACCTGTGAAACTGCCCTCCAACGTAGTGAGCTTGTTTTCTTTCAAATCACTTCTTCTTAATTTAATTTGAGCCATTAGGTAAAAAATTATCATCTTTGACAAACAATTAGCGGATGCTGAGGCTGAGCTTGTTTACGTGATACGTCTGGAAGTGATGCGTGCAAGGGAGAGTGCTAAGTTTTAAGACTCTGCTGTGAAATCTCGTCCGCTTTTATGCTGATTATAAGTGTATGTTAAGCCCGTGGTGTGTAGGCGGTGCTTTGCTGGTGCTTTTAATTGAATGTGACTATCTACGAGTGCGAACAAGACACATCTGCAGGCGTGAAAAGAGTTGCAGTGTGTGCTTAGGCTGCCACATACAGGTCCCTGCTTTAGTCCTCCGCGCTCGGTTCCACAGACACAATCTAATCACATTACTTTTACTTAATGACCATGGCGCAGCCGCCTATAATTTGTTGATTTGTGCAATCTTTTCTCAGTGGTTACAATCTGTTAAGAGTTTTGCATCTCCAAGGCTTTTGTGCCGAGGACATCGAGTCTGTTAATTGTTCGAGGACACTCAGGCTTATGGCAGCTTCAGAATGCAGAATATATGATTGGATTACACAGCAGTGGCCTTGACATGCATCATCACATCAGTAGTAGTTCATGTTCTCTCATTGAATGAAAGAAATCTGGCACAACTCAACAGTACGCATTGAGCATGTGTTCATTTTGTTTTACACTACAATCATATCCTTTCTTGTCAGAATTGTGTAGATTTTCTCTAAAAGAACTAACTGAATAACTAACTAATGGACTATTTTGGAATTTCTGAATAAGGGTTATATGAGGTACTTGTGGATACGAAGTGTTTAACCTTCAGAAGAGCACAACCCTAGCTGTGATTAACGTTTTTCTCCTAGTTTATACAAAGAAGTTAGTCTGGTACCCTGTTGCTTGCATTTGATTTTAAGAGCGAGTATTAAAGAGGAATGTTAACCAATCAGAGAAACGCCTGACATGAAACAAAAAAAGGTGACACTGCACAGCTGTTTGTCAACAAGGAAGTCACGTTAGTGCTGCTAGTTAACATGGCCAGCTGTAGATTCATACAATTTCAAGAGCGGATTTATTGCTTTTATACTTTGCTTGTGATTCAAACCGAGGAGAAAGCAGAATTAATGGGCCCTTGTTAGCAGTGTTTGCCATGTTGAATGTTTTGGACTAATCACGCGAGCCGAGTTACTTGTGCATGATGTAGCCAGCAAACCACACACTGCTGCAGACAAACGGCTTGTGATTGGTTCGTCCACAAAAACGCAGAGAGAAGGGATTCGCTGTGGGAAAGGGACCAGACCGTTCTGCTTTTAAAAAAAATTAAAACAGTCTGGTGTACCAGGCTTGCACAGCCCTTCAGTCACTTGTATATGGAGCTCATAATCTTTTTATCTGAAAAACAAAAATGTGAACCAGAAAGTTCATCTTTTAATGATGAACTTTTAAAAAAATACAAAGTTGTAAAGTAACAAAGTATTTGTACTTCATTACTAAGTAATTGTTTCTGTTATTTGCACTTAACTGAAGTATTTATTTATCTGGCTTTTGACCTTTACTCCCTACTTTATCTGTACTTCCTACTCCTTACATCGTCAAAACTGCCTCGTTACCTTCACAATCACAAGTGTCTACACTGGAGCTTTACTATAACCCAAACTCTGTGTTCTCCAAAGACTGAGAGTGGTGCAACACTGATTACTGAAGCTGCAGCGTTAATCACTTGGTTCTAGGACTGTGCCTGTATGTATTAAGAACTCACTCAAACTGCACTTTAAAATCCCAAAGCAGGGTTTAGATTTCCAGGCCAAAAGTTCACTTTGCTGGAACAGTCAGCAGTATTAAAGGCTACTTTAATGTCAATTCAATCTAGTGAGCTGATCCTTAGATTTATGCTAGATTTGTGCATCTGTCAGGGACTGTGTTGTTGGGATTTTGAAGTTTTTAAGGTAATTAGAATATTTATTACAACATTCCCTTGTTGTGCATCTTTTCATCTAAAGCTAATGCCTGTCCTCACTTGAGCTTTCTCTCTTTCTTCCATCTTCGCTTCTTTCCTTCACTTTATATTTCATTCCCATCATTTCCTCTCATCAGCGCCTGTCATCTTCTCCTCAAATGGCAGTCTGATATTTCACAGGATTTATTTGACTCAACCCCTCCCACTGCTTATAGAACTTTTGCCTTACTCTCTTTTCATCTTTAGATATAATTTCAAGATAGTTTGACTTTTTATTTGGAAATTTCCAGAAGTGGGTAGAGTCTCTGTACTTATGTAATAGTATGGTCAATTTAAAAAGTGACTCAATTAGAAGTAAAAGTTGTCATCCAAATGTAACTAAACGAAACATGAGTGTATCAAATGTTACACCCTTTTTTAAAGCAACGCTATGCAAGTTTTTAATTTAAAACATTACCTCAAATTTATAAAAATATACAGAGACAATGGGCCCCATGCATGAATGTTTTCCTACAAAGCTTCATGCTCTACTCCGGAGAATCTCTAAGAAGGCTCTACGTTCTGAAACGACGTGATTCATTTTTCCTGCGTGGGTAAGTGCATGCTGTCGCTCCTCATTAACATAACATTAACATACGTTTAACATTAGCTCTTACATGAACAGAAGACCGGCGCTTACTGAAGGTCTGTGAAGGCATCGACTGTCCACTAAACCAGGAAATGAACAGCAGTCTGCTCACTGCCACGCTTCTGTAGCACTCTTTTCATTTCTTTTCATTTTTCATTTATGCCAATCTGGCCACAAAACATAATGAAGAATTACAGTATTAAAAAAATAAAAGCAAAATGTATAGCTGCCGGAATATATAACTAAGAAGGGAACAGGAAGAAGATTAGTCTTATATGACATGCTCCTTATTTTACAAAGCATCTAAAACAACAATAATCAAAATAAACAAAAATACAAAATAATCAAAAATTAACCAATCATAAACCCTGACTCTTCCTTTATTTGTCAGCATATTTCCACTTGTCTTCATTTTCTTCTTTGTATTCGCTCTAAATTTTACACGTTTTTAAGCACCTGACTCTTAACCTCTCAGTATCACTGTGATACTCCTGTTAATTAATTTTGTCTTGAATCTAAGAAGATTTCTGTCCCTTTAAGGTTGTACCTTCTTTCTATTTTTTCAAACCTCTTTTGGATTTTTAATGATATTCATCCATTCATTCATTCATTCATTCACAACATTATTTTCACCCTGTCCTTGGTATTTGTTTTTCCAAAAGTTTATTTTACAGTTAAGAAAACATTGGTGAATGACAAAAAACAGCCCTAAGAAGTACTTGAGTATATATTTTTTATTTATTCCTTACCAGGTAGGTCAATAAAGAACCCATCACACATCTCTTACAGAATAAGTTTAAAAACAGATGCAGTGATCTTGAGCCACTGCTTTAATAGAATGTATAAAGGTAGAGAGTGGGATAAATGGACTGAGCTGCAGGGTCTGAAGAGATTCCAGTCACTTGCAGCAGAAAACTGAAATGATAAACGGGCGAAGGAAGTGCAAATTTTAGGGATGAGGAGATTGATGAGGCTGCTAAATCAAAGGGTGCGGCTAAAGTTATGGACGTTGAGTTTTTTGCATAAGAAGGGATGGTAACCCTTTTACACAGTGCACCTGCCCTGCCAGATTCTCCAACATGTAACTTTGAGTGATCTATCCGTCCCATGGTTGTTTGCTTTATAAGTACTATTAGAATGGGGTTACCTTATCAATTGTAATGTTGTACCTCCCCACCTAGCGTGTGTCTTCAGGCCTGTTGTCAGTTATGTTCACATGTGCACGGTTGGGATCCGACCTGACACTCCACAAGTCGGGACAATGGATAAGCCAGCACAGTGACGAGCTAGTGAGTCCCTACGGCAATGAAGAACCAATGCGCAGCCTTTTTTTTTTCTAAAGCGAGTCGACTATCTGTTTCCCCCAGAGGTACATCAATCTAACACAAGGTCACGCTGTTCCCATTCTCCTTCCTTCCTTACTCTCCAGACTCTCATCCATTCATCCCTTCTTTGAATCTCCCCAGAATCGTCTCCTCTTTCCCCTTTTAATTTTGTCCTTTCTGTCCCCCTTTGTCCTCCATGGATGAATGGATCGAGGGGGGATAGAATGGATGGATAGATGAGTGGGAGATGGATGGAACGGTTGGCTGCCTGTGTAGACGGAGAGGGATCGGACCCTCGGGGCTGGTGTAGACCGCTGTACCTGCTGATGGAGGCTTTAAAAGGATATAACATGGGAGAATGTGGCACCCTATCTGTCTGTACATTAAGTTATGCCATACCTTGCAATATTAAAAAGTTTGTACTCATGTTAGATTTGTCTAGTGTCTCATCTCAAGATACACATTTTTGCTCATTCTTGTCTTTGTTTGAGACATTGAAGAAATAGGAGGGAGAGCATTTCTGAGATTGACCGTCTATGGAGAAATGCAATTTTGGAATGTTGTATCACTCGTAGCCTACCACTGCTCAGGACCAAGCAGATCAGGCCACTGGGTTGTTGGACTAAAGTTCTAGAATTGGTGCCACTTTATAGATCCTAGTCTTACGCTGGTTTTGGTCTTGACTCAGGTCATGTCCGGCCCTACAAAGTAACATTTAAAAACATAAAATCATTCACCGTGTACAGATCTCCCCAAATAAGAGGCGCAAAATGAACCCTTTAAATGTCACCTATGTGTCTGAAATATAAATCAGAGGAAGGGACTTTGATTTGTAGTAACTTTGTATCTGGATCCTGTGTCTCTGCTCTTTGGCTATAGAGACAGTAATGTTGGTTCAGGCTCCAGCAGATTATACAACACCCTCACATATGCTGCACAAAAGAACATTTGTCTTGGATTAGTGACAAGCCCCCCACCAAATTGATCTGTGACAAGCTTGTCTTGGAACTTTTCCCATTGGAGTACTGGATCTCTCTGGATCGATCCAAAAATGGACAGTTTATGGAAGTGTGGGCTCTTGTTTCCTTACACTGTGTTTGTTTTTTGTTTTTTTTCTGTTCATTTGTGTTTGTATTGTTATAAAGTACAAACAAATAATATATAGATTTATATACAGTATATTTATTTATTCATTCATTGAAATGAATAAATGGCTCTACATAATGTTCCAAAAATATTACAATCAACAACAACTCAATGTTAGCGTCTGTGAACATCCTGTTTGTCTTGGCTTTGATCTTGGTCAGTGTGGTCTTGACAACACCACATTGTGCAGTCTATAAATACTTTGAACTTCAGCAAAAGTTCTTTTTCATGCCTTCTTGTTAAGCACCACATTGCTCTAGCTGAGCTTTTCATTAGCACAGCTCGCATAATGTGCGTTTAATAAGTAATTATCTCAAAAGGCTCTATGCATAATAATTAATTTGCATCAAAAGGCCCAGTATGTTATTAACGCACAAGCCCTGTGGCACGTTTTTAATGTCTACACTCCCACCCATTTACTCTTGGCATGTTCTCCAACATTAACCCATACGTGGTTAGCAACATGAGGTCACTTTGAAATATACACATGGTAATCCTAATTAAACGGTTGCATATTTGTCAAACCTATTTAGCTTTACTCATAAAAGCCTTGATTTGAGTGACATATGGCATCTCCCTTGAGTGGCAGACTCCTCCACTCACTTTTTAAGTTACATTATCCTCGTTCCTCCTCTCATCAGAGTAGACGTTTTCATCATAAAATGTTTACTTTGCCTCATCTCATCTGTGGCCATCAATCAAGTCATGGAAAAACAGCCTTTTAAAAGAGAAAGACCTCACCAGAGACACCTCAGTGGCACTTATTGCTACATGTTCAGATATTACTCCAGCATTTTTTGGAGTTTGCCTTCATCGGGTTTTCCTGTGCATAATCTCCACTCGAGGCAAAGTAACCAAGCGAGGATTTCACAGATGGCAATAAGCAGAATAAATTCAAGTACAATGTGGACTCCAATGACAAATGTCTCCCAATATGGTGAGGTAACAATTGATTAAAAAGCTGTAGGGACTCTTGTCATCTGCTAATGGCAAGCTATTAATTCTGAAATTAAAAAGTTTTGGTAATTACCCACACACACTTGTGTCAAACATCGCTTTTTTTCCCCCCCACACTATTCTCCAGAGGATAAGACACTCGAATAGACGGCACAATAATCTCTGGTCAATTGCCTGATGCTTTTTTTGCCCTGCGAAATGGTTTCCCAGCGTATCACTCACCAAGCCAATCTGAAACATCATCAGCTGAAATGACTCAATTATTTTAGTGGAGGCAGGCCAGTGTGGGATCAGGACGGTTTGTGATATTCCTCCCTGTCATCTGGCAAAGGGATGGCCACGCTGCATGCCAATCATGTCAACTCTGCAATGCCAAGTGAGCTTTGCAGCCTCTTTGCAACTTTTGGGGTTTATATAAGCTTAGTCATATTTGCTGATGTATTCTTCTATATGTCCCCCAGGCATTTTGCCAACTGCTTACTGGAATTATTTTATGGGAGAAAAGTTTAAGATAAGCCACAAGTAAATATGCAATGCTTGTGACAGTCTCACTAAAATAAAGTTGCTATGAAAGGTTTAAATTCCCATCATTGTAATAATCAAAAAAGAAAAGCAGTATTTAGTCAACTTTTTGTTTGATCTAAAACTTCAACTTAGATGTGACCCACAGAACGTTAAGAGTTCAACATCTATCTAGCCATCCATCTTATTCCGCCCTCTGGGGCCGGGTCGCTGGCATAGATGCCTAGACTTTCCACTCCTCCAGACACTTCCTCCAGCTCTTCCCGGGGAATACCGAGGTGTTCCTAGGCCAGCCGAGAGACATAGTCCCTCCAGCGTGTCCTTACTCTTACCGGGCCCTCCTTTCGGTGGGGCGCGCCCGGAACACCTCCCCAGGAAGGCATCATGGGGAGTTCAACCATTGCAGTCAAAAATAAGGGGTTTTGGCTGACTTTGTAACTCTACAATGAGGCAAACCCTTGTCTTAAGCGATCTGACAGCATTTCTCTGTGAGGATAGAGACTCTGCTGTTGCTAACAACACAGCGTGCTTCGTCATCATGTGCCCACATCAAGTCACAGCCTCAGCATGCATATTTAATGGTAACTCTAGTATGTATGAGTGTGCCTGCTTAGTACATAAGGACATATCTGCTCAGTGGTGTTAGCTCTTTAAGTGGTGTGAATGTGTCAGTGGGGCTGTGTAATGTAGGACCTGGTTGTGTAATTAGCTGCACACATTGTGTTTATGTGTCGTGGACATGGTGACAGTTGCTATGCTCTCACACATCTTCTGAACATCAATAACTCATGGTCACACTAACTACATATATGTGTTTAACAATAAATGAAAGAATAAATATAACCCAACCAGAACCATTCACCTGAAGGGGGTCTGGAACTCTTTGGATTTCTGATTCAAAGTGATTTCCTGCAGAATCAAGTCTACCAGACCAACTATCACAGTTTCTCAAAATGGGGTAGGGTTAGTACAATGCTTTGTTTCACTGATTGGTTGTGTATTTTTATAAGTTGTGTTGGTCTAGATCTTGTGTATATTGGTACTGCATCTGAACTCTGATTGGTTGTCTGTCTTTCCAGTTGCATTCAGAGGTAGTTTAATCTGAATTAAGTTGTCCCACCCCTTGAAAATCAAACTGGAATCAAGAAGGACCAGACTAATACTGGTTAGTCGGAAAAGAAAAAAGAATCAGGATGGCTGTTTGCAAGAGGCCCATGTAAACAAACCAATGCTTAAAATTGAGGCTAATAAATAGCCTTAGACTATATATAATCAATAACGTGTTTTAAAGTTACTATTTTTTTCAGGACTTTGTCTGCCGGAATAGTTTAGACAAAGGACAGAATAGTAAGTTAAGAAAATATTGTTTAAAGGTTCAAATGGATGATAAATCTTAAAGAGACCACGCTTTTTCAGGTACTCCTTGTGATATTGCCTGGATGGTCTGCACCTTGAACGCTCCATTCCCCTAACACTCTCCTCTCCAGAGCCTTTCATCACCTTGACAGAAACCTGGCATTAGACAGATTTATTCTCCTCTTTGTGCACAAATTTGCTTTTTAGTTTGAGTTTTCCCTCTCCTGAATGTTTGGTTTGGTTTCGAGCAGGTTTATTCATCATGGTAACTTACACAACATGGCTACCCTGTTCTGGAGTAGGTTTAGTTTTGATTTAGAGTCCACAAAACCAAAGTGGACCAATCAGATGTGGCAAAGTCCCATTGATCTGAAGCTGCATCAACTTTTGTTTTTTTACCTTTTTTATTTTGGTGCAGAGATGATAGGCTGCTTTATTAAACTCTGCACAAAATAAAGTAGAGGACGTCAGTTACATTTTTCTGTATTTCAATAATTTTGAATTTGGGTCACACCTACATTTTATTACAAAATGTGTAAACTGTTTTTGATTCATCATTTTTATATTTTTGAGTAATTGTTTCTACAGTATCAATGTCAAAACAATTAACACTTAGTGTGAAACATCGCAAAATATTTCACAAGGCCATAAATTTTTAAGTTGGTCTATCATCAGAGTGAGACAATTAAAACTTAACAGTCAGCTTTTTTCTCCTGCTCCTGTTTTTGGCTGTGACCTTGTGGCTTCCTGTTTCTCAGCAGAATTAGCTCCGCCCCTTTTCCTCTCCAGGTTGATTGCTATTAGCTGTTCACTGCACAGACACGCTCAGTGATCATTGGTTAAGAGTGATCATTGGTTAAGAGTTTAAACTTGAGTTGACAGAGAAAGTTGATAACCAGTGCTGTGCAACAGATAAACCCAAAGTTACCCAGTTTGGCTTTATATGGTTTTATTAACTTTGGAATTCAGAGTTTGTTCACCCGACTTCCAGCAACAGCCCTCTGGTTGTGTTTATGTGTCAGTTTACATCACAAGCCAGGCTGTCTACTCTTTCATCCCATTTAATTTTCTATCATCCGAGGGGCTAACATGCACTGACAGTTAGCGAGAAATGAGGTAAAGCTGAGGGGAGAAGACAAAGACGGGAAGGAGCCGGACGGCCGAGAAGCAGGCAGACTGAGATGCCCCACGGAGAACAAATGGCTGGTTAGTAATAGATGAAGGGCATCAGCTTACACCGAAGGATAAAAAGCCGGTCAAGCAGGGGATACACATCTGTCATCTGCTGCTCACACACTCACACAGGCCAGCTGGTAGACTCATGATGTAACTAGTGACTATTGTTCCTTGGCCTACACTGCTATCTGCACTGCAGCCATAGAAAAGCCTTACAAGTGGCACATGCTAAAATCCACAAAGAATTAGGCTTAGGTTCCAAACTTCAACTTTGGTTTTGATTAGTTTTACTTTCATTAGTTTTGCAGTAATTCAGTGCACCAATGCTAGCATTAATATGTTACAAAATTCTATTTATTTTGTTAATAGAGGTATTTCAAGTGCTCTCATAAATGTTGAATCAGGCTGAATTGGGTAGTTTTTTTCCATTACCTGATTATAATTTCACCAACCGCAGATGACATTTTCCAAAACCCCCTCCACTGCTATGAATTGTTAATAGAGCTTACATATATTTAGTCAGACGTACAGTAGCTTGATACAGATATGCTGTATGTTGCAGCCCTCACTGGCCAGTAGGGGCACTGTTTAGCTGGAAGTGCCAAGATAGACTGCCCATTAAATGTAACAGCTAAGGTCCCTTTGTAAATGTAGCATTTATTCAAGGTATTCATTAGCACACATTGTCATCTTTTAATTCACAAGTCATTCTTTACAGATGGAGAAAGTAGGCCATTGTTATGAAATACCATTTACAGGACAGGCAACCACCATTTTGAAACATATTTTATTTAAAGGTTATACAATGCGACTTTTGGTGCTGTTCATGTTTAAAAGTTGCCTTGCCTGCCATAGGTACAGCAAGTTCCTTTTGAGAAATAAAGAGACTCAATATAGAAAAAATAAATAAAAGCGCTTATCTTTTTACCAAAACATTTACCTTGTGTAATTGCTGCCTCACTTTGTTAGGATGAGATCGAGATCGGCTAAAATGTGTTACAGAGCCATCCACAACAAGTACCTTTCAAGGCCACTGTTCCGCACTTCATTTGATGCCATGAGTATCTCAGTGCAGCAGGTGACGATGCTTCTGATAGATTAAATCAGCGAGCGTGTTGTTTAAGAAAATGCACTCCATGAAAATCAATTTGAACTTTTTTTTTTTGTCAGAAAACAATCTGTGTGTCCTTCTTGGCATAATAGGATAAGATACTTCAGAGCCTTGCCGCTGTTTGATCTATATTTGAGAACATTTAATTCATCTCCCATGGCACATTCCTGGGAAACAATAGCCATGAATCTCGAGAAGATGTATGATGTCACAGGGCTGTAATGCTTAATCAGAAAAGCATGAGAGACAGTGGAGGAAGTGTGATCATTCTTCCATAAAGGCTATTTTCTAGGTGAGCAGATACAGTGTGTGCCTCTGAAGGGGAGTCTCGGTCCCTCCTTTACAACTGAGGCACTAAAATTCGGACAGAGTGATTGAATCTATAATGTTACAAGTCGTAATGCAAGGTGTGAAGATTTTGGAATGCGCCTTGAGAGTTTGAATTTTCAGGAAGCATTTGATGCATCTGAGTTTCAGAGGGAGTCATGTGACAGATTTTTATGGAATAGAGAAGACTGATTGATATGAAAGGTCTGAAGTGTGCTCAGTTTTATTTATTTAATCAATAGAACAACAAGCAAACCCCCTTCTTTTCCCTGTTTTTCTTGTTTTCTTCCCTTCTTTGGCCTTTATTTATATTATTATATTCAGTAGATTGTACAACTACTGAACTACAACCAAAATTCAAAAACCCAGTGTTTATTTTTTAGATGTTTTCTGTTGTTCATGATTTTTTCCTCTTTCTGTTTTTCCCTTCATCTCTCCCTGTTGCTGCCTCCTTCCTAATCCTCTTCTTCTTCCTGGTGGAATATGGTTGTCTGTAACTGCAGATTGGCAATATGAGGGTAAGACCTGCTTGGCTTCATGTTTGGACCAAATGACTCTTTCCATTTCCAATTTATTGCAATGACTATCCATTATGTATCTCAAGGTTTATTTCTGCAGTAAAATGACCAGAAAATTCAGTTTGTTTGTTTGTTCCTTCTTCTTTCTCTACGCAGAATGTAAACTGTCTCGAAGCGGACCTCCAGCCACCATTATTGCCATCAACGAAGAGAGTCCTAACGGTAAGTCTTTCCTTTGCATGTGTCCCTGAGTGAAGACTTTGGTTTTTCAAACTACCATCACCTTACATGCCTCCAAACAAAGGTAGATAGATGATCTTGACCTTTCAACTGATGGGCTTTTAACCTACACTCATTATTATTCATTGGGTCTGTGACAACTGTGTCAGACGGCTACTTATGAAGACAGTCTCTGGGATTGTTCACTGTTGAGGCCGCTTTAGTCAACTTTTACCTCATACTTTTACACGCTTCTTTGTTATATTACATTTGGATCTCTGCAATTAGCCATGTGCGGATAGGTTAACCTTACATCTGATGGAAAATAATAAAACAGAAGGTACCATAAGACTAGTTAGTTGAATTTATGACGTATATTTCTTGGTAGATTTGTCCTAACATATAAAAGAAACAAGCTTCAACAGAGAAAATAGAACTGTATGAAAGGGCTGTAGCCTGGCCTTGTCTCGGAATAAAATATAGCCTCAACAGAAAATGACACTGACCATTCACATATTTCGTAGAGTCATTTGCATAGAAAACAAAGAAAAGGTTTGCTGAGCCACCACCTTTAGAAAATCTTCTAACAAAACAAAAATAAAACTGTCTGAGTGTTTAGACCAAAAGAAGATGGTCCTTCAGAGTTTTAATGTCTCTAGAGTTAGCCCAAACTGTTTAAGTGCTTCTCCAAGAGCTAATTAGAGGCTTTTTCCGGCAGTATTTAGTGTGTACTGAGAGTGTGAGCGAACACACAGTCCCAGAGCACAGTTTGTTGGTATATGAGCATCGTTTTTGTGAGATTCAGATCAGGGTTATTCATCAGACCATCACTGAAATATTTGAGGATTGTTTTACATGACACATGTCCCAGTCTGCCTTTGTCTGGACTTGGTCTCATTACACTCTGGTCTAATGACTGCTCTTGGCTTGTGCGCGCTCGTCCACAGCACTAACAAGTATCTGTCATCTTCTCAGCTGCCTGAGTCTGTTGATAGCTCTATTCTCTGACTGTTTGTCACGATTCATGTTTACTGACATTACACGAGCCTTCAAGTGATAATTACACAGAGACGTGCTACTCACTTTGGTCATATATGATGAAATTAATTACATTTCCAAAGCACGTCTTGATTGAATGGCTCGTTTGAAAAGTCATTTCATTCGGTGAAGCACTTTTCCACAACACAAGATTTTTTACTCACATCTGACCTCACTGGGATTCATTACACATTTGTGTCTAATTGTATGAGATAGATTTCAAACTTATTTATTTTTTATTTTTTGGCATAATTATTTCAAACGTGATATCCCTCTACCATGCATCATATTCACTTTGAAACCGTGTCACATTTAATTTGATTTCAATGTCATACATCATTCATGTCAGACGGCATATGCTATTTAATAATACTATACAATCATATCACGTATGGTTTGATTCAGCTGCAGAATTGTATTATCTACAACAGAGGTGCCTCCGAATGACATTAATTAAACCTCAGGACCCTGGTAAAGGTATTGCACATATAGATGGATACCGGATATGTTTCAGAGTTATCCCTGTTGAGGAATAATTTGGAGTTGGAATGGTTTCTATGCGTAACACCGTGTATTGCTCTGTGGTTGTCAAATAGTTCATGGATTTAATAGAGAATCTGGCTTTAGGCTGATTATCTTGGGTTTGCTGTTGTAGAAACACAGAAAGGCTCGAAGACAGAAAAGGGGGAATGAATGAAAGTAAAAAGCTACAAGTTAAGACTTACCCCTCAAACAACAGCATAAAATGAAAATTAATCAAGTTTTTTTCATTATATCTGGGTGAGTGTTGACATGTGCTGTTTCCACTACATGACATAACAGTTCCCTTTAAAGGTGAATGTAACAGAACACAATTGGCGTAGCTTACTGCTCTAATGATGTAAGAGCACCGCTGCTGAAAATATACTCAGATTCACTCATCTAGCTTGGCCACTGATAATGATTCACAGGTCTCTAAGCCAAATTAAAGTGTTGTTATTCCGCACACGGACCAGCAAGGCTCCAAGCAGCAAACTATATTACCCAAAGTGTTCGCTGGAGTGGTGTCACAAACTTCAGCTCACATAAAAAATAATGTCTTTGTTGAAATAGAGCTTACATGTCATGAATTTAATCACAAGACCCTGCTCAACTTTAACATGATTCAATTCTGCTGCTATTGACGCGTTTTCATAATGAGCCTGGGTTTTACCTACATCACCGGTTCAGTGAGAGATCATTCAGAATGTGATTACAAATAGCAGGTCAACGTTGCCAGCAATATAGCAAACAAGTCAAATGAAAGAGGCTAGCGGATAACAATGCACTTGTTGGGCTATATTAAAAAAAACGTGGATGTTTTGTGGCTCAGTATGAGGCTGCCAGTAACTAGATCAAACCCAGCAGCATGTGTTTTTCACTCAAATGAATATACACCTCTGTCGAGCTGCAGGGGGGACTTGTAATGATTACGTTTCAGTCTATGGCTTGTACCTGGCTGATTCCCCAACTCTGTCTTCACATTCAGTTGAGCTAATGTCCTGTAAAAATTCTATTAATGTACCACCACTGCGTTCATTTTCTCTCTATTTTCTCCTAATATTCTCTTTATACTTTAGTTCTGTCTCACTCTCACTCGATCCAATCTTTCGCGCTTCACTTTTCTTTGCCATTTCTCCCATTTCTCCAGCCCCCTAATTGTTCCTGTGCTCCTCTTCTGACATTTTCTTTAGCCGATGATGCTGTGCTAGGCTATGTATGGTTCGGCTTGTGCACTTTCATGCACGGGGCATTTAAATTCAGTTCTGCTGAGCACAGTGTTTTGTCACATACCATATAAAGTGAGGTCACTGTGAAAGGAACCCATTTGTATTTAATGTTTGACAGAATTAAATTAGATACAGCTGCTGAAGGTGTAGACACTATCTGTCTCATTTCTTTTTGCCTCTGTGTTTTTGCAAGACGGATGCAGATTGAACGGAGCAGAGATAGCTTATGGATCGAAACGAATGAAACTCCTTTAATGATTTCCATTTTCTGTCCCATTTCTCATATGAAAAAATCTATTTCATTAAATTTCCTCTTTATTTAGTATCAACGAATCACAGCAAGGCATTTGACATGGTTTCCATGGTAGCACATAAGGCCTTGACCCAATTTTATTTCTGGCAGATCAGATATGAGATTGTTCAAAGTGCGGCTGGACTTGTGTGTTGTTTCCGTAAGTGGTTCTGCTCCAATATGAAGGCCAGAGTCTGTTTACTACAAGAAGTCAAACAAACACAGACACGTGCACTGAAAACAAAGCATTTGAGCTCAGTCATTATTCGGCTTTTATAACCATCATTTTTACATTGAAAGAAATGTATGAACCTCCTAAAGGTTGCAAGTTATTTATTTTTTTGGAGCCGCTATAACAAAAAAAGTTTCCTAATTGGAGAATGTTAAAGGCTCCCTAACCTTAGCTGTCAGGCATTAACGCCAGTAGGGCCGTGACCAGGTTACACTAAACTCTAGCTCTTTTCACTTTGACCCTGAGACTAGATTAGACCAGCCTGCTGTAGTCATGCAGCTATAGCCCGGGTGAGGTGTTCAAGCCCCACTGCAGCCGGGTGTAATCAAAAGGGGTCGCCAACCTTTCTCCCTCTGAGAGCTAATTCGGCAATAAGAAGGTGCCTCACAGTTCCCCATGTTGTTCATTTACCATTTTATAATTCATTCATAAAACTGATTACATTGTAAACCAAGGAATTAATGAAGCGTCTCGTTTAAACAAGTTACCAACTATTTATTTTCAAATAGTTTTACAAAGCAAGCAGTGGCCAATCACATAAAATATATATATATATATATATATAAATAATTATTTATATTTAGTGACTTAGTATTTTATTTATTTATTTTGTTATTTATATAGCTTTTATATTTTGTTATATTCTTTAGATGTGAGTCCAATAGAACTTCCTTCTGCATTTGTCAAGCCTTAACTGGGTCACTGTCTTTTAAAATTTACTCTTGCTTGACAATATTGTGAGTAATTCTTTGCAAACCTCCATCATTTAAGGCCAGATGCTGAGTGTCCTTCTTCTTTGATTTATGCTTTCCCACTGTTCTCCTAACATAAACACACACACATAGCTGTGCCATCTAATTACAGCCCTAATAACTTTGTGCTCACACCCAGAACAGCTTTCTGATTAATAATTCAGCATATAGGCCAACGTAATGGGCCTGTTATGATTTGGTGAGAGTCAACTTTTATAATTTTTCTCTTTTATTGCGTTTTTTTTCCCATTGTGTCTTTATATCCATCACAACTTTAGAGTGAAACTTACCTTTTTAATTCTCGTTTTGTTTTCCAAATCCTTGCTGGCTCAGTGTTAATTGAAAGATTATATGCAGCCGTCTCAACAAACATCCCCTCTACTTGTTTGGATTACTCTCTTCTGTCTTACCATATTCTTTCTATTCTCCAAATGCTTCACCGCCCACAGTGTGTTGTGTTAAATCAACTTTCACTCCTCTTCTGTCTGTCTCATCCAAATGACTTTTGTTGTTTCCAGTCTTGTTTTTGTTTTTTTACAGATGAAAGAATCAAAGTTAGTAGAGCGTTATTGCATCCTGACAGGCCAGGACTTTGCCGATTCCTGTCTCCCTTTCATGAATTTTCATTTCAAGTCAATCTCAGAATGTTAAAGAATTGGTTTAGAAGAGAAGTGAGTCTCTTACTTGGTCCATAAATTCAATTTGTTAACCGTGCCAGTCTGTCTTACGTCCCTTTGACCTTGGCTTCGGCCCACATGCTATTTTTAAATCAATATCGGGTAATAACAGGCACAGTGCTGGACTTTCTATTCTGTTGTTGAGGCATTTTTTCTTCTTCCTCTTTATAGGAACGTTGCTGGTAGAGAACATGCAGATAAATGGAATAGCAGAGGGTCCAAATCGTACCATCTCGCTGTCTCTACAGGACAACCGTGACTATTGGGTGATCCTTGACCCGGCCAAACAAGCCCTGTACCTCAACAGCACCGGTCGACGTCTGGACAGAGATGTAAATAAGATGTTTTGATTGAATCCTGTTTTTTTTTTGTTTTTTTTCTAGAGCTAATACACACATGCCTTTGAGATACTAGGTTAGTCTCTGTGAGTCCCAAAAGCCAGACATATTTGGGGTGTTCAGCCAAGAAAGTCCACATTTATTTGATTGCATTTTTTTTCTATTTCCACAGTGATTTAATTTAGACTCCTTTTTTGGCATCTGCTTTTGTAAATAAAATGTTATCTCCAGACTCCTGCTGTTTTTGTTTTTTCTTTCTTCTGTAAAGAATATTTAGGCAGATACAGAAAGAGAAACACAGAAAGTATATATATATATTTTTTAACTATATGACTACACTTGTTTTGTGTTTTTTTTTTCAGCCACCGTCGCTCATTAACTCCATTGTGGTTCAAGTTCAGTGCAAAAACGAGCTGATCGGCACCGTTATTTTGCACGAGGTCCGCATCGTGGTTCGAGATCTGAACGACAACGCGCCGCGATTCCGACAAGACAGATACTACGTGGCCATCAGTGAGGTAAACACGCTCGCATAACCACGCGCTGGACATACAGGCTTAACAGTCACAGACAAAATGTCAATACAATAAGGTGTGTGAAAAGAAATCAGAATTGTTAGGTTGAAATATATTTTACTATATACTATAGTTAGAACAATAATCACAGTATTAATATCACAAATGGCATGAAACACCGTTCTTTTAATATTCGCTGGTAAGACAAGATTGGAAATGACAGATTTACTAAACAGCTTCTCTATTTAACACAGCTATTCAACTGTTTTGGCTTTCAGAGTATTGAATCTGAATGCATATTAGGTGTTGGAAGGAATTTGGATGAGGTTTGGTACAAGACTGAGTGAGATTATTCTTTATCACTTGTTGATGTCACAACACGAATAGACCAGTAACACCAGAACGACCAGAGTCGACTTTACAGTCCTGCCTACCTTTGTCATTTGTATTTATTTAGTTTATTGACCCAAAGATTGCATATATATGTCTTATTTACCATTTAAAGTGGTAACTGCAATATTGTAATATCGTCATACTGTAATATTTTGTTACCATGTCAGCAGGGTCTCTTACTATGCCTAGAGGCACCAGTCAAAAGATGTGCAGAAAGATGTGAGCAATGACCCTGTAGAGGTTTTTGATTGTTTTGGACCCTACCACAATAAGCATATTTATGGCATAATTATACATTGAAGCTTACACTGTAACTTAACTATTTGATGTTAATAGCATCCACAGCAACTGAACAGTAAGTACAACTATATGCTTACTTTAATGTAACACAATAATGTAATGTAATAACGTCAGACAAACAATATATCATATCTACTTTAGAAAGAATATATTCTGGCATTGATTATTTAAGCCTTCATGTGAGCATAACCAATGACTTGAGAAGGACGTTTTAACTTTTAATATCCTTAACTTTTCCACAACATAGTATAGTATAGTTTGAGTTGTCACGTTGTGTGTAGAGTAAGGGTGTAAGAAAAACTACATTCTGTTATCGCAGTAAATCATGCCGCAATTATTGAGTCGATTCAAATAACGGCAAAAAGCCTTTCTGCAATCAATACGTTTGTTGCTTATTAAGTTTAAAAACAATGTTGTGAGAAACAGTTTTAGTGCTCACTTTTTTGATATATATCGTCTCACAGCTGTATCGGGATATATTGTATTGAGGTGACGTGTATCGTGATATGTATCGCCAGGTGCTTGCCAGTACACACCCTTTGTGTAGCGGTAGGTCAAGGTAAAATGTGGGTTTCTCATGGTGTAGATTCAAAGTCTTTTTCCAGAATTATGCTCAGTGACATTTTCAATGAGGCTGAGTTACACAGTCTTGACCTCGACTCAGCTGCTGACACCAATGCACTGCGTACAGAAATGTATTTTAAGTAAACTCACCTTCATAGAGTGTTGTACATGACATTTGTGTCAGACTTTACATTAAGGTTATACAGTAAAGTGCAAGAGTTGGGTTGCCATGAACGGGATCCACCATCTATAAAATGCCAATCTCCACTGTTATATTCTCCAGTACTGGTTTAACTAGAGCAGGTTCAGTCCCAAACTGGACAGGAAAACACGTAGCCTGCTGCCAGCACAGAGCCAGGCAAACCCAGTCGAATATCTCATTACACCGTTTCCCCCAGGCCTGTCCTACCCAATCTGTCTCCTCAAGCCTTCTCTTTCATTCCTCTGTTTTCTGCTGTTCGCTCCTCTCCTCCAGCTCTCCATTATGTCACCTTTTCTCAACCTTGCCACCTTTTTTCTGCCAGACTCGATGTACAACTCTTTATCTTTCTCACAGGCGCTCACAGCTCTCCAATTTCTCATTACTTCAACTAAAATAATCGCCCACCATTAATTTCACAGACTACTGTACAGTTTAAGAGAGGTGCTAAAAAAACATCTGAAACATGGTTCCTTTGCTTCCCTAGGTAAATTTGGTCAAGTGGGGATTATAACTCTTTTAAAGTCTGTGGATCTATTTGTATAGGTGCAATAAGTCAAGAGCTGAGACTAATTTATTGAAATTTAAGTGCAGTTCTGCTCATTAACTCATTTTTCCACTGCTTTACGTTGCCTTTTTCCGAGTGCAAGAATGTGAACAGTCACACTGCTATAAAATCCTGTGTGGTTATTTATAAGAGCAGTGAGGACACAATTTTTCGGGAACAAGGTGATCCCTGAGGCTTATGTCGTTTGCTGGCACCGCCGCCTTCTCTCCCGAATCTTTTCATTAGAGCCACATCCCCCCAAAAAGTGGCAAAGTGACAGCGCCACACATTCCCGGGACCATTGTTGCTTCAGTGGGAGGCAGAGATAACCCTGTTGAGGAAAATGATGTAACAAATTATGGGCCCGGCGGCTTAATCGGGCTTAATCTGGAGTGTTTCTCGTGCCGTCTGGAGATTAGACCCCCACGTTGACACATCATCACACGCGTCCCGAGGCGGGTAGCTCTGAAGAGACAAGAAAACACAGCACACAATCGGCACCACATTTAGTTGGCGAAGTTTGTGCTTTGATGTTCTCTGGCAGGAGTCACTGTGTTCACATTCTCTAATATTACCCATTGTACTGACTTTGCAGTTACTTTTACACACGCCAGCGTTCACTAAATCACTGAAATAGCACGTTATGTTTAGAATACTACAGATCCCGCCTGGATTGTGTTTGAGCGTGGACACATAAAAGCTCATTCTAAATTATACCATATAAGTTTCAGGCTTGATCTTGCATATTCCTCCCTATCGTTTTGAATTGCAAGTCTTTTGCACCTTTAACCTCTTGCACTGCTATTACAGAACACTTGAAAAATTATAAAGATATATTTTTTCTGAACATCTACATGAAGAAGAGAGAAAATTCATAGATTCTAAGCACACATTTTTAGTCTAAATAGGTGTCTGGGGGCCTTTAACATTTATTGCAATGTACTTTTTTGTAGTCATAGTGTAAAAAATGTCAAGATATCCAAAGGTTTGTGTGTTTCTGTTAAAAATCCTGGTAAAGCTTATGTCTCAGAGCAGATAGTAATAGTAATGTGTATGATTGGTTTATTGTTTTTGATGTCTGTAAAGGAGCTCAGTCATCCAGATCATTTTTAAAAAATGTTTTCAGTCCAGATGCTTTTACTTTAACCTTTGTTTTATTGCGGTTGATGAATTTTCAGCAGTGTTTTAATTTTAATTCTAATTTTAATTTTGAAACAGTGTTGTGAATGGACTGTGAACAGTGTGTATGAATTGGCTGATTAATGCTGGTCCATTATTGTTCAAGACAAATTTCTCAAAATTAAGACGATTACAGGCTTTTCTTATCTTATCTTGAAACTGATGCTAGTTTGGCAAAGTCAAAACTTTTCTGAATCCACTTTCTGAGACCAAATACTTTTATGTGAAATGAAATACAGTAGTATGTTGTGTGGAGTCCAGGTGGACAGGCTTTACACACCTTTACCTTTATACAAACTGACAAGCTAACACATAGACTGCTGGGGTTGACAAAAAAAAAACTCCAATGTATGTACTGTATAGGAACAATGCATCATGGAAGACTTTTTAGTCATGAACTAGAACTGTAAGAAATACAATCTGGCAAAAAAGTAAAATATACCATAGTATTGTATTGCTTTGTATTTTGTCTAAACATCCCAAACTAGTTTTATTTGTCTACTTCAGGCACCTGGGACTGTCCTGTGTTTCCAGAAATTGGCATAAATTACCAAAGCTGACAGCAAGATATTGCTAAAAAAAACAAAGCCAAAAGGCAGAAACATTACCTGACAACGTCCCTAAAACAAAACAAATGAAAACTAGAATCTTACAGAATCTTATTGTTGTTCTTATTAAGTATGTAGAAAAACTTGAAGATCACAAAAGGCTGGCATGTTACTTTTATACATAGAAATAGAGTTGTGTTTATCTACTGATATAAATCAAATCAAAAATGAAGCATATATTTTCCAGTCTTCTGCATGTGACTAAACTTTCTGTCTGAAAAGTTGTGCCGATATCGACCACTGAGACGTGAAGAGAGACAGTCTGCAGTCACATATAAAGTCAAAGTGGCCACGCTGCTTGCTTTTCATTTTTATTTCTACAGTGAATGCATGCGCACCAACAGTTTCAAGCTGATTTTCCTTCTCAAGCCCCATTTGAGCACAATCAACAAGAAACTGCAAGTCATTTTGTGTTTTGGAGTGACACTGGGATTTTCAAATAGCTCCCTCCTTTCTCACCCTGCCCCCTGTCGACTGCCCGCCTTTGCATCCCATCTTTTTTTAAGAGCAAAAATAAACAAAGGGAAGAGGTCGTTCAGTGGCAGAGGTGCTGTGAGCTTGATTTTCTGTTTCTTTTTGACTTCCAGCTGACACCAGTAGGAACCACTATTTTCTCCGGTTTCTGGGGAGACAATGGAGCGACAGACATCGATGACGGACCGAATGGACAAATAGAATACACTATTCGGTACAACCCTGCTGACCCAGTAAGTGTCCCATCTTTTTGCATAAAGGCCTTGCTCAGTTATTTTATGTACATAGCTCTGTGAAGTTACAGTGTTCCATTTGAGTAGTACAATGCCAAAAAAACATAGACATCAAATTTGTTTCAATACTGGTTTACAAACTTGATGAGTTATGCCCACCAAGAGCAAAAATCCATTTTTTTTTTTTGAGAGTTTTGAAAGTGTCTTCAAGCAACATTGTAAATACAATAAACACACTTTTAATCAGACTTGGCATGACTTTTTAATTACTTTATGGTTAATTCTTAATGGAAGCATACGTAAGACTAGAACTTGGTCTCAGTGATAGGCCAAAAGTAATTGAGAAATATGCAAAGCTGTAAGACAGAAAGTAAGAAAGAAAATGTATGAGATATCTTTACATTCTGTGCGTTTTTAAGGCTGTGTTGCCATGAGACGGCTGTCTTTGTGAAACTGTAGTTTGTTCCATTTAAGAAATCAAAACAGATAATATACTCATTATTATAATTATAATATACAATTACAACATACAGTCTGATTAAAAAAAACAAAAAAACAAATCTTAATTATCTTTTTTTCAAATATATGATATTTTTAATGATGCACCTGCCAGCGTTGTTATTGCTGAGTCCAAGGCTGGTTCCTTGTTCTTACACAAGTTTTAAACCCTGCAACAAGACCTATCAAAGTCATTTTCGAGCCCTCTGTGGTTTGCGGTGTAAGAGTGTATTTGCTGAACTGAACAAAAAGATGCCTGGGTAAATATCAGGATATGAATAAATACTCAAAACAAAGTTGAACTGCTGACCCCAGTTGTAATGCCTCATGTCTTTGTGTACACTGTGTCTTTGTGTTTCAGACCGCCAACAGGACCTTTGACATCCCACTGACACTGTTCGGCTCCGTAGTACTCAGAGAGAGACTCAACTACGAGGAGATAACACGCTACCTGGTCATCATACAGGCAAATGTAGGCACACACTCATGTTATAGACATTTATACATTTACAATGAATTTGAGTCTGAATGAAGGGAATTGGCCACATACACATACATGAACATGACAGTCCGTTGTGATATTGTCAGTACAATTTACAGAGACATACATTGAAGGCTTGTTTTTAGAGAATAAATCTCAGATGGACTTGTTGGAACTGGTCTTTCTGTGTGCCTGACATTTCTTATTTGATGTTCAGAAGTGATTTATTGGATGACTGGAAGGCTATATCTTCAGCTGACTCCATGATTCCTAAAAGTGTGACCTTTTTCCAAAGATAGCAATAACGTCTAGCTTCATATATACCAATAACTTTTAGCTCCATAAACTCTGCTGACTTCCATAGCTTCCCAGACGCATTACAAATTTATATGGGTATGTTCACAGTCATTTTTCTACTGTCTATGGCATTAACTAAAGTTAAAGTCAGTATTTATACAAAAACAAAGTGCTGTGTTAGGACCTTAAATGTAAATTGTGCTGTCACTTTAACTTACCTGCTCTGTTGACCTAAAGAGAGCTATGAGCACTTGTTAAATTACTATTAATGTCTTTTGTTTATGCAATTGTTCCCTTTCTATTGTTGCTGCACATTTCATGTTTTATTCATACCATAATACACATATCATAACACCAACAGGCTCGTGAGGCAGAAGGGTGAAAAAGATCTAATTGTTAGGTGTGACAGAAAATTGCCAAAGTCGCAAATTTTGCCATTAGGGGGTTTTGTGATGACAGAGAAAGCCGTCTTACAAAACCTTTAGTTCTCAGCAAAGCATTTAGCTAAATATTCATACGTCTCAGGGCCCATTTACCCTGAAAGCATTATTCAAAGTCAACAGCACACTGAAAGATTAATGCATTTCTGACTGCTTGAAAGCCTGACATATTCACCGTTCAACTACAGTATCAGAAGTAGAATATTAACAGTCTGGATGTGTTTCTTAGGAATGTATTAATAGGATTGACCTTGGCTGGCCCTCTAAACATCAGAGGGCAGAGGCATTGAGAATTGTATGTACGTTTAATCACACTCTTTCAATGCAATTAATTAGTAATTAAAGTTCTTCATTTGACTATTTTTGTATTCTGATTACAGAAACCTATCGCATTTGAACCATTATACTTCCTAGGCCTTGTTATAGATTATTAATGTGGTTGTCTTTCCACTTATCGTTTAAATTACTTTGCTAATGAAGCCAATTCACACTATTCTTTCAGACCTAGTGTTGCCTTTTTTTTTTTTTTTACACAAAACAACCTTCTCCACTTAATTTTTGCGCAGTTCTCCAATTTATATTTATGCATATATCACTGAAGTGGTGGACAAAATTATTAGAACACTTATTTAAAATGCTTCCGTTGTTTTTGTTGAATTGGCCATTAGTATACATTATTATGCTCTATAAAAATAGACAAGACATTTTTTTTATGTATAGTCCAATATCACAACAACAGCTGTCTCAAAGGGCTGAACAGACTGCACTAGACAACACCCCCGACCTTAGACCCTCCATCAGGGCAAGAAAAAAAAAACAGCCGGGTAAAATGAGAGACTTCAAGGAGGGTTCCTCTGCTCTCCCAGGACGGACAGGCCATGCAATAGATGTGTCCAGGACTGTTGAAAACAACATAGAAATACACAGAATAACAAGTATATTTACAGTACAAAATGTACTATCAAATATAGAGTAGAGCCTTCCAAAGAAACAAGCTAGGCCTATTTCACTGTCAATGTCACACGGTCATGTTCCTTCACAGAAGAAGCTCTGGGATAACTTTACTTGAATTAGTGTTTCAAGTTCTCAGGAAATACATTGACATGATGCAAACTGCTGCAAAAGGTGGACACACCAAATATTGAAGTTAAAAGTGGATAAAAACAGTAGGACTCACTTCATCTGATATGTTTTGTGCTCAGAGCATGCTTCATAAACGTTATGAAATGAAATCACATGGTGGAGGCAAAAAAGGTCAATATTATCAGACCTGTCAGGTGTTAAGGCTAGCTTTAAGGGCAAACAGTACAGTATGTGATGACATGCTGAAGCCTACACATGTAAGTTTATGTAAACACTAAAAATAAAGACACACTGATATAATCTGCAGCCACGCTATGAGAAGCTGGTTTGCATTACTCCCAGTCCTTCAGCGCTGCTTTAATTAGAGCCATTATGGTGTCAGTTGTTGCTCGAAATCAGCCGCCATCGACGAGATAAGCGTCGTCAAATTGACACAGGAGCCATCTTGGTTGGCTGTGATTATTCTTGCTGTCAGGTGAGGAGCATTAAGAAGCGCATAATGCTTTTCCGCAGCAGAGGAATGCCGTTCACATGATGAAAACTGTCAGATGTAAACTATAAACCAAGCTTAATTAATGCTGCATTTATTCGATCACATCCAGGCATTTAGTGAGTTGGTGAGGAAATGCTCTCAAACTACTTCTTCTGTATTCAACCAAGGAAGGATATACTCATTTGTCATAACACCTGCGATCATGTGATTGACGGAATAAATTCAGTTGCAAAGAACATTCGGTAGATGATAGATTCATTTGGCTTTGAGGGAAATTGAAATGTAGTTTGCAGTATTTTTAATTATGTCTAATTGAAAATCTAAACACAGTAGAAGTTACATTGACTGTTCTAAATCCCTGGTACATGTTTACGCAGCTGAAAAATCATTTGAGTAATTGCGCATTCATGCCTGAGCAAAAATACAAGTTTTATAATGGCTGTACTTTAAATGTCTCACTCAGTCTTGATGGGGTTTTTTTAAACCTTTGTATAATCACTCACCAAACCTACCATTTTCAGCTTGAGGTCTTTTGAAGGTCTAGTAGAATAAAAAATTACCAGCGCATATACACAACTGTTTTAATTATGTGCGTAGCAAGGTTATAGTTTTGGTGAAGAGTTGGAAAAGCCTTGGAGCAAAGTTAAATCCAGTTATTTGCTCAACAATCGAACCAAAACTGGTTGCCAACTAGTTTGATGCACTCCCTGTATTTTAAGTAGAAAAACAAAACGGATAAAACGCTAACCTTTTACAAGAATATGTTCAAGATAGAGGGGAATAATTGACTTTTCTTTTGGCTTTTAGGACCGAGCCCCTAACGTCGTTGACCGTCGAACAGCCACCACCACACTGACCGTCGATGTCCTGGACGGAGATGACTTGGGTCCCATGTTTCTGCCTTGTACTCTTGTTGGAAAGACTCGCGACTGTAGTCCAATCACATACAAGGCGACAGTCCTGGAGCTGACTGAACCGGTAAGTGGCTGTATGGGTTTAATAGTTTCCATAAGGGGTATAACAGTATGCAGCACTTAGAGGTGTAGAATAGGTCTAGTCTGTTAATATAGAAGCCTTTCACGGGCAACAAAAAAATGAAAAAGGACTCAAATAAAGCTTGGGTTTATTATCAAAATACTGTATATTTCCTGTTTCAAATATGTAGTCGTACAGCTCTTGCTTTATGAATTGCATTTCATTAAACACTGGCATTTTTTGTGACATAAAAATTGTCTAAAGTGCAAAACTGATGCAGCTCTCCAGTTTTCAGTTAGGAAAGTTATGAATAAACTGGAAACAATATTCTTCTTCTGTTTATTGCATCAGAATACAACAACTTCACTTCAAACACTATTTGTTTCTCATTGTATGACTTCAATTTAACAAAGTGAGAATCTAAATCAAAATCAAATCTATTCAAATTTTATTAGATAAAGACTGTGTTTAAGCTAGGATCAAACTTATTCTCCTGCATATTTTTACAATCCTATATTTCCCTGTTTTAAAATTCCAAGACCAGAAGGAGTCACTGCTGCTTGTGTGCACTGACTAATTTTCAGTAATCTTATACATTATTCATCAAATAGCTTGTCAGTCCCTTGAAATCCCACAAAATAAAACTCATTTGGACTGCATTAAAAATGAATCCGTGTTCAGCTGTGGTTGGCCCTTTTTCAAACCTCATTGCTTTTAAATAAGGCGTGTGTGCTCCCAAATATTGAACACTGCCATTTTTTATCTAGACTCATAAAGTTTGTGTAAATGCATAGGAATAATGACTGTGAACCTGTCCAAATAAAAAAAAGCTGTTTAGTAAGACACATTCTTGCTGTTGCTCTGTGATATGCATTTATGCTTGCACAGGCATTTGCATCATTTTGAATTTGTGCACAGGGCATTTAGCTGAGGCTGTTAGCCCAAGTGACTAACAATACCACTTTGTAAATTAGTTGCTGCAGGGAAAAAAAAAAAAAACTTCAACTGTGACAAGTCAGCAGAGCATTCATCCCTCTTCACACACGTTCAGGCTGTGATGGTGACAGAAGCTAGCAGTGCGACTCAGCCTGCATCCACCTACTCACACATTACAGCCTGAAGGCAGCAGAGCGGTCAAGCCTAGCCGGACATTGTCTGCTGTTACTGCTTTATCGCCGCCTTTGAGATCTTTGTCACATGTGCCCTCCTATTACTCCAGACACATCAGGACGGCCCCTCGACGGTCTTATCTGTCCTCCATCACACACACACACACACACACACACACACACACACACACACACACACACACACACACACACACACACACACACACCGTACAAGCATTTACACACACTTATGTCGCATCCAACAGAGACACTCAGGAGAACAGTGGCACTAAATCAGCTTCACACCCCACGTGCATTTGAGAGATATGTAAGTGGGCAGAAACTGAAACCTCCGGAATGAAAAAAGAAAGCAAGTTTTGACTGATTTTCTAATAATAATGACTTTGTGGATACATTTTTTAACCATTATGACAGGAAACAGTTTCCATAACTCTCAGGGGGTATGTTAGTATTGCTCATAATTAATAAATGAAGCAATTATGTCTTTAAAATGAACTACAGTTGCTAATGCTAATGGAGTTTGTGTGAGCCACTAGGAGCTGGTAATAGTTAATGACTGTAAGGCTAAACAGTCTGCCTCGGAGTTGCATCCCCAATTATTTGGAAAATTGGAAAAAATATTTAACCATTACTTTACAATAGTATTATATTAATAAAATAGCTAATATTTAAATATTCTATATGTATTTCAGTTGGCGTAGCTGTTTACTTGCAGTGCTGCAAACAGCTTGTGTCCATGTGTGGTTGCTTTGTTTATCTGTTTATAGCTAATTACCTGGATCATCACTTGTCTTGTTTGAGAAACTACACTTTTATGTCTATGGGGAAGATCACATTCATCAAACACATTACAATCTGTTCTTTTAACAAAAGGAGCCATTCAAGTGTGCCACTTCTTTGCTATAATTCACATTGAATGTTTAATAAGAACATCTGGAGACTGACTTACTTTGACCACAAAACTCTATAATAGCTGCTGACTTCAGACACCTTATAGTGTTGATATCCTAAATCATTGGAAAGAAGTCAAGCAGAAGGCTTCAGAGTGCTGCTCTGCTTTAATCTCAGAGTGAACTGTGAAGTCTGTAGGACCTGTGTGAGTGTCAGTAAATCAATTGGTACGATTAAAATCTAATTTGGAAAATTAACAAACTGCTTTTCTCAGCAGATGAGTTGATATGTTGTAGAAGTAATTAATTGATTTGACGAAGCCTGGATTCTGTGTTGTTCTGCCAGAATAAAGGCAATCCCAATCTTCAGGTAAAAAAGACAACATGCCGTTGCTTTTACAAATATAGATGTTGAACAATGTTCTTGGCAGTATTTGACACCTTCACAAATATCTCTAAAACTATCAAACCCCATGAAAATAAAGTACCTCTTCTATGAAACATTATTGTGTACAGAACCGTGGCTAAAGTCTATTTATGTAAATGCATGCTTATGCCAACAGCATGATGTGACCCATTAGCTTTGCCTGATTGAACCTTGTACTCTCAGAGCTTCTGTCTCTCAGGGGCGCTCTGTGATTGATTAAGACCGCAACTCGAAGCCATCCAACACAGAACCCACTGTGCTCCAATGAACACCAACATGCTATACACACGGGGCTCCCTTTGGCTGCCCTCAAACTGTTGTTGGATTGAAGAAAGGACACAAGGAAAGACACACGGATGAATTTCTGAATAGGCAGAGAACAGAACAAAGTACAAGTAGTGCTGCCTGGTGTAAAAATGACCAGAGGTGAAGTGAGGAGAAGAATGAGGCACTATCATAGTTTGAGTCCTAATCAGACTGATGAGATATGACAACCTCTGAGACTCAGAAGCAACTATTCTGCTTGCGTGTATGCCTTTTCCTCACGCACAGATACCAGCGCTGGTCATTTATGCTCAGGCCATGTTCACACATCCACATCAAAAACAGCACTGCCTCCGCAACTTAGAAATTTATAGCTGAGCGAGAGAAAAAGAATATTGAACAGCACAATAAACAACTCCTTGCATGACCTGCCCAATCATTTTGTTATTTGGCAATTGATTGGCACAAGTTGCAATAAAAAAAAACTCAACAAAACTTTCACAAGGCGAAACCACAAAGCCATGACGTTCTCTGCGGCGATGTGGAGCGCAGTGCTGCATTGGGGAAATTACCATCTGTTATTTTTTTCACGGGATTGGAAAGCGCAAAAGAAAAGCTTGACACACACAGCCTCACCTGATCACCGCGTACACCCCCCGGGCTCTAGATTGATCACATGACTGCACCTGGGATCAGCCACCTGCCCGTCCAACTGCTGCTCATTTGCTCATTAGCTCCCACTATATATAAAGCAGATTTCCCCACACACCCGCTGCCAGCTGGTGTTCCATAGTGGTCGCACTGGCTGAGCTGCTCCGAACAGCTTGATACCTGTTGCTGGTTTCTTCCCCGCTGCTTCTGCTATGTTTGCTTGCCTTCCCCAAAACTCCCTAAATACTGTCTTAAGATGGACAGAGGAAATTACACAGCCTCTGAAAGATGGGCTTAGAGGTACACATTATTGCAGTAAGACACAATTTATGCTCTGCACAAAACATAGACGAGCATAAATGAGGAGACAGCTGGCTTTGAGCATTTTAACACTTATAAATCAGCTGTAATTTATTATATACAACTAATACAATTAATGTTTTCTTAGAGGTATCTAGAAAAAAACAAATTACTCTATTAATTAATGTTTCTGATAATGTTTCTCATGAAGAAATATATCCGTATTGTGGAATGATAATTACCTTGGCATTAAGTCCATGGCATTTGTTCTATTCTCTGTAGCACTGTGGCATTCATTATGGGTCTCTATTTTTAACCAGACGTGATGCACAGCTCGGAGTGAAACCGCTCGCAGACATGCACGTACTTATGTGTTTAACGAATGTGGACCATTTCAATACTGAATAAACCTCAAAAGACACTTAACTGTGTGAAGCGACGGCATTAGAAGTGTGGTTAGACACTTTATGGAGTGGGTTGTCACATCGGGGAACCTAATGAACCTTTATAGATCCATTGAATTACCATGTTAATATGTTTTTGTCCTTAGGATGAGAAGAATGAGTCTGGTGCTTTATGAAAAGGATGTTTGTAGAGTGCCACTCCCTTTGCTGCATTTGCATCTCCTGTTGCCTGTGTTACTCCTGACTCTTGGCAGATTCATCTCTCCTCCATATATTAGGACCCTCTTTTACTCCACTTCATTACCTGCCATAACTTCTTCTCTGCCTCCGTTGCACCCCTCCCCAAAGCTCTGCTGTTTGACGGGAAACATGGGCAATAGCTCAGCAATGGCCAGTGGGCTTTAAGTGCTGCTTGTCTGGGATGCTGGTGAAGTATTCAGGAAGGTGTGTGTGTGTACCGATACGTTCACTGACACTGGGGACTTTGGGATGTCTTGTTTGTGTGCGCTCGGCTGGGTTTTACAGTCACAATGATTGTGGATTTTATTCTATAGACATGTTATATTATTCCCACTAGGGGTGTCTTGATATTATCGCGACATTAGCATATTGAACTTTGAATGTTTGAATCATAATTCAACATTACCGCCTATGGTTTTATTGCACACATCCACCTACAGTGTGTGTTTTTACATGGCAAACAGCCTATTAAAGATCATAATCTGTTTCCTTCCCATCATCTCTATAAATATCTTTCTTAGGATCCATTTGTACTAGTTATTTGTGATCTAGTGTGGTCTTTATGGTCAAATATTTCAACTTGGAGGGTTCAGAGTAGGCAATATAAAAGTTCCAATTGATTTTCTGAATCTCCTACAACCTTGTGTTTACTCCCAGCTGCTTCACACAAATACCCTCTGCTCAAAGTATGAATGAATTAATAAATATGTGTATGGTGCGGGAACAGCTAAGTGCTTTTATTACAAATGCTGCTGGCAGACCCAGCCTGGTGTTATTTGGAAGGTGATCAAGTTTGCTTGCTCGTTTGTCTCTTTAAAATGAAACAGCCTCATCTCATTTTTTTTATACAAGGAAAAGGTTTTGCTATATCAATCTTATTTGTTTTTTTCTGTCACCAGAGTAAGGTGAACCCACTCAATGTGACACCAGCCATACAAGCAGTGGACCAGGACCGAAACATTCAGCCTCCTTCTGACAGACCGGGAATTCTCTACTCTATCCTTCTTGGTAAGATATTACAACATTTCCTATTTAAACGGTCTTTTAACCTAAAGCAGTGTCCGGACAAACTTTGTACATAACCTAAACACTTGAAAACATACACTTACCGGCCTCTTTATTAGGTACACATTGCTAGTACTGTGTTGGACTCCCTTTTGCCTTCAGAACTGCCTTCAGAACTTAATTCTTCATGGCATAGTTTCCACAAGGTGTTGGAAACATTCCTCAGAGATTTTGGTCCTTATTGACATGATAGCATCCCGCAGTTACAGCAGATAGCAGATTCTTCCAAGAGGTGACTCTCCCGTTCCACCACATCCCAAATGTGCTCTAGGTGACTGTGGAGGTCATTTGAGTAAAGTGACAAGAAACCAGTCTGAGATGATTTGAGCTTTGTGACATGGTGCATTATTCTGCTGGACGTAGCCTTCAGAGGATGGGTACACTGTGGTCATAAAGGGATGCACATGGTCAGCAACAGTACTCAGGTAAGCTGTGACGTTTAATCGATGCTCAATTAGTACTAAGTGGTACTAAGGGGCTCCTTAGAAAATATCCCCCACACCATTACAGCACCAGCACCAGCCTGAACTGTTGAGACAAGGCAGGATGCATCCATGCTTTTATGTTCTTTACGCCAAATTCTGACCCAACCATCTGAGTGTCGCAGCAGAAATCAAGACTCATCGGACCAGGCAACATTCCTTTACGCTCTATTATCTAATGTTTCTGCTGTTGTCTTCTGCTGCTGTAGCCCGTCTGCTTCTGGTTTGACATGTTGTGTGTTCAGAGATGGTATTCTGCAGACCGTGGTTGTAACAAGTGGTTATTTGAGTTACTGTTGCCTTTCTATCATCTCTAACCAGTCTGCCCATTCTCCTCTGACGTCTGACATCAACAAGGCATTTTTGTCCACACAACTGTCGCTCAATGGATATTTTTTTTTTCAGACCATTCTCTGTAAACCCTAGAGATGGTTATGTGTGAAAATCCCAGTAGATCAGAAGTTTTTGATGCTCGGTTTGAACTTTCAGCAAGTCGACTACACCACATCTAGATGCTTAAATGCATTGAGTTGCTGCCATGTGATTGGCTGATTAGCAATTTGTTTTACCAGGGAAATGAACTGGTGTACCCAATTAAGTTGCCGGTGAGTGGATGTTATGCCTTTATCTTTTTACTTCTGTTATTTCACCTAACTAGAATAAATCTGTTTTTACATTTATTTTTACTTTTTCTTTTATGTATGTATTCTTCTGAACCAGCTTTTAACATTGGGCTAAAAACACTAGGGTTACTTTGATTTTAAAACCAAATCTTATCAAATGCAGCTCTAAGGTTCCATGTATGCATTAAGTAATTTGAGATGGGAATTTACTTTTTAGACAGAATTGATTAAAATTGGTGTAAGTAACCAAATACTGCAAATGTTTAACCTGAAGAAGTTTGGGATTTATAGACTATACCATATGAAAATTTAGTTTCAAGTTATGCATCTTAGAACCCAAATCTCCTCTTAAAAAAGTGGACACAAGAACGTGAACGCAGAGGGGAATCCAACTTGTGATGGAACACTTCTCTGTAGGAGCCAATCAAATCAGTGTTTACTATAAAGTTGAATATTCTGCACATGCACACAGAGAAACGCTCACTAGAGAACTGTGATTGGCCACATGCGCCTTTGCTGCTGCTCATCTAACCCGTGCTTGATTTCCCATTAGAGCACAACAGACTTGCAAAGGAACCATAGGGCGTATGTATGTATGTGTGGCTGCGTGTTCATGCAGCACCTGCGGAGAGCTGAGATAGAAAAACTGGGAGCATTAGCCATGCCTCTCTCTTCTACACTCACCAGAGAAACTTGATTCAAAGACCAATTACTGATGCAACTCTCTACATTTGTAACATTTGATTTTTTTTCTTTTTTTTGTATCTGTTCTTTCCCAGGAAAACCAGAGTCCTATGCGCAATATTTCAGCCTAAACCGAACCACTGCAGAGATCCTCTTACTAAAGCCAATCGACAGAGAGCTCTACCACAGATTTGATCTTGTTATTAAGGTGAGGAAGTGTGGAAAAAAACACCCAAAAGTCTATTTTCCTTTTTTATCATGCTAATATAAAATGTTGATTAGCAAAGACAGTAGCGCTAACATACTAACCCTGCCACAGTTGCTGTCTGAAGTTCTGTGTGTAACCAGAAACACAGAACATTCACAGTAGTATGCATGCTGTCATTACAATGTTTGCCAGCCTATTCTGAGATCTAATCACAATTACCCTTATTCTTTAACTGATATTCATGTAACTTTCTTTGCTCGGATACTTCTGGACAATTAAATCAGAGAGTTAAAGTCACAAATTCCTTTCTTAACAAATAAGAAAAACTAAATATCCCCACCTGTGCCCCTTTTTTTGTTAATTTAAAAAAAAAAAAATACAAGGAAACAGGAAACAGACCTAGACTTCCCATTTATTTAAGACTTATTAAACACTTGGAAACTTAAAAATATTTAAACTTGTGATGTTGCCTAACTATATAGAGCTACTGGATCCGCTGTGAAAGAAGGTGGGAGAGAGACATTAGGGGACACAATAAAACAGAATATAAGACAGAAGCAATAAGCATGAGATGAAGATAACAATGTTAGACAGAAATAAGCTGTGGATAAAGAAGGAGAGAAAGACACAGACAAAACGAATGGCTCACAAGCAATCAGACAGCTGCAGACACTTGAAAATGGCAGGCTTCAATACATTTCTTTCTACAAAAATCAATAGATGAATTATTTAGTCCCTGTTCTTTGAAAATAGCAGCCAAACAAATGATTAGTATTCCTATTTTTCCCTATTTTGGAATTTTATTAACCCAGCAAATAAAGCCTGCTGTGTGTTAGTAATAGCAAGCATTGACAAGCTTTATCATCAGACATTTATTCTGTGATGCATTGATTCTAAATATGACCACAAAAGCAGGATTAGTGGCTTTAGTTCAGACTCTGAATCATTCTGGGCAAATCAACAAGACTCCTTTTTTTTTCTCCCCTTAGGCAGAACAGGACAACGGCCACCCCCTGCCAGCTTTCGCCAACCTCCAAATCGAAATTCTGGATGAAAACAACCAGGCACCCTACTTCCTGGAGACCAGTTACCATGGCTACGTCAGTGAAGCATCACCAGTGGGAACCACCATAGCAACCAATGCAAGTCTGGCTGTCCCGTTGGCCATCGTAGCTCTGGATAACGACGTGGAGGAGGTGAGAGTAAAACACACGGGAAAACACAAGTCACTGTTCGGAGAGTTTACGCTCAATAGAAGTCACTGTTGCTGGAAAACTAGTTTTATCAATTCTGCAGGCTTTCAAAATGTAAATTACCCAAGCTGGTTACATAATTTGTAAATTAGCCTGACTTGACGTGTTTTGTGTGTAAATATGAAACTTATTTAAGACAATTTAATGATTTTGCTTGATTCTTTCGCCCTAATTGTGTTTTATAGGTGGCACCTAATAAGGCTCCTGTAGGTATCAACTTAATTCTGATTCTACTTTCTTTCATTTTTCATATGTTATATATATTTGTTATTTTTAATATTCAAAATCAATTAACAGCCCATTCAGTGAAAAAGTTGGGTTTAGACAGAAACATAACATAGGTTGAAAATGTTGTCTGGGACTTTGTTTTTATGTGTGTCAGTGCGTTTGCATGCAAGCAAACAAATTTGAATTATTAATTTAATTCAATTATAACTGGATTTTTAAACTGCGTGTAAATGTTTTCAGACCAGCAAAGACACAAATTGTGGGTCACGCTGCCACTGGCTGTCCTGTTGTTGGTTGTTTAATAGTCTTTCGTAGCTTATGATGTGTTCATGTGCTTTTCGAAGGTGCAGTTGACAAATAAGGGACATGCTTGTCTTTTATATAATTGTTTATATATTTTTAAATGAAACAATGATTAGTGAGTAAATCAACTGGGTGGAGCTCTTAGGACACAGCAATATGATTGAACGTAAACTCAGACAAAGTGAGAAATCCAACTGAGAGGGCTTATTCGAGCTATGAGCATAGTCCGAGTAATGAGACGTGAGTGTTTACCCATAATATTTATTAAACTCAGTGGTGGTAATCTAATTCTTTCTTGATTCTAGGTCATGCCAATTTTAATTAACACTGCGTAATTATTTCTAACAAACACAATTATAACATTGTTTATAAATTTGACGCTGACCTAAAAGTCCACCACATTCTGTTCTTTTAATGTAGGTTTCAATCGGGTATTAATAATGCATTCATTTAAATCAGATTGTAAACAAAACAACCTAGCGGCTGTCTTCATCAAAAATTAAGTGCTCCCTGCCTTGTTTTTCTCTTCTCTGTCGTTTTCCTGCTTTTCGCTCTGCTTGCAGTGTGTGTGAAGTGCCCTGTCTAATTTCCCTGAGAATCTGATAGTAAAGCCATTGCACCCTTTAAATTGCCTCTTAGTGATAATGTAAGTATTTACAGTGCGGCAGCGTTGTTATCGCTAATGCATTCCTGAGAGCTTAGTTTGTGTAAGACGTAGCATAGGCATTCTGACAAAAACAGGCCATGCTTCATTGGTTTTAGAAACACCCCACAGACAGAAACGGACTTTAAGACTGGTGTGTTTTTATGTAGGGCTGTAACATTTTTGTTAAAGTTTCTCCATAGACTAAGGTTTTTTAAATCTCTTTCTCTTCTGGGGTTGCTGGATTCATTGACCCTAGACTGTAGTGAGTAGTAAATGCCCAGCCACTTTAGGGTTAGGGTTAGGAAGGAAAAGATGACAGACGTAACAGAAAAACAAAATAGTTCAGAACAGAACAATTAGACTGTATGCAGCTATTATTTAGTGTCTATAAAATTCTGTTTCATTTACAATTATGTATTTTGGAGTTACAATGAAAGCTGCATTACAGTCTACCACTGGTGTAAATGGGATTCATTTTTGCTTTATTTGGAAACAAGTCAACTAGTCCAAAAAATAGAGTACACTTCCTGTTATTTGTTTATCCTCTTCTGATTGGACCAATATGACATGGAGTGGGAATGCTTGAAATGCAATACTAACTCTTGAGCTTTTTCCACTCCATCTGCAAACGAAGTAGGTCAACAAGTAGGTGCTCATTCCAGCCATCATTATGAAGAACAGAAGAATCTCCGATTGTGGACAGACAGTGTAGCTTTATTTTATGCATTTTTAAATTTAAATTTAAAATATTGCCTACCCGGGTCCCTGATTCTCTAAATAATGATTGGTCCTAATTGCACTCTGTGACTCTTGCTTTTATTTATGTGTGTGCATACGGTATGAGTGACCTTAATTCTGTGTGTGCCTGTATTTATGGCTCAATATCCACACCAGCTACATCGACAATATTATCAAGTCTGCTGAGCCAGCCTTATCTAGAATGAGAGCTCAGTCACACACACAGCACTTGGATTGCCTCTTCATCACTGAGCCTGCACACACTCACCCATACACACTGTGGGCCCATACTGTAGGAGATCTGTTGGGAAAACCTTGGAAGAGATGGTTTTTATTGACAGTCTCTATTCATCAGGTCTCCATCATCTATTTGGCTTGTTACTTTAATTTTCAATAAATCACGATCTGTAATATTTTTGTTGAATGGTGATGAAGGCCAGGCTTACAAGTTGTGTTTGGTTTTGTGTAATACACTTAGTGTAATATTTGTCAAACATCCAATTATGCCAAACAGACCCCCAGTCTGTAAAACTCTAAAGTAGATGTAACAATAATCTTTGGGAAAAATGTATTATTACTTTAATTTAATGTAGGTCAATGATGAGCCTGGAAGAAACTGGCTGTGATTCTAAACCCAAATAATCTTTACACTCAGCCATGTCAGAAGTAGGGAACTATAACCAAGTGTCAATGATACCTTTTAGAAGTAGTTCAACTATTTTCTTGTTTAAACAGACATTCTTTTCCATGTCTTCAACAGACCAAGGATCCACAGCTGCAGTTCTCATTGGGCAGCTACTCCAACATTTTTGCGGTGACGGCAGCAGGAATAAGAAGACATCTAATCCTGGTGCAGCCCCTGGACAGAGAGACACAGGACTCCTACACATTCACGGTATTCTTACGCCTCTGTATATAATAATAACAACCTGTTCAAAATGTATGTAATTAGTGGTGTAAGAATAATTGGTATTAGACACAGCCTTGCCACACCATACTTGAAATAATACACAATTATTTTCACCTTGCATTCACAGCCTGTTCTTCTGATTCTTGTCTTTTCTGTCTTGTTTTGTTGCAATGTAATGCAGCATTTTACCTTTTCATAAGATGGAGTTTCACACAGCAGTCCCTTATCTTTTATATTTCTTCCTGTTAGGGTCATGGTGCATTGCGTCCATGTGGTAACAATATGTTCTCATGTGAATCCAATGTTCTTTTAAACTGAGGTGTGCTAAAAGAAAGTCTGGTGTATTGATTGAAAAGCTGAGGTGTGTTGTAATCATGATGAAAGCCTGGCAGGAGGAATTAGAGTCACAAGGGAGCAAGGGGGCTATAATACATGTAAGATGCTTTTTATTTAAAGGAACCCGTCAGCTTGTTGGTAAATGTGAGACAAGGTGTGCATCAGTCAGGAATCTGCTGGTGATCTGCACCTTTCGTTGAGCAATGTGGGGGACTTCTGGTCGACCCTTGTAGAAATGTCTGCTCATGGTAAACTTAGTGGATGGAATGAGCTGCAGTATTTTTCTGGGGTGGCTATGGGAAGCTACAACGTCATTTTTAAAAGTCTTTAAATGCAATAAGCATAACGCTACTGCTGAAAAACATCAGCCTGAGGAACCAAAATGTAAAGTGCATCGTTCTACAAGCTTTAAAATTAATTTATAGTTTTTTTTTGTTTAGGCATTTTATGAAAGCAGTGGGTAAACAGCAATGTTGAGCTCCTGGGTGAAATGAAATACAGTAGGCTATCTATCAAAACATAAGTAAACACAAAGCAGGGATCCTGGGAGGATCGCTCACGATTTTGCAACTTGTCAGTGTGAGTAAGTAAGACGCTCTAGTTTTCATAAATATATTTTTATATCTTTTTTGTCTATTTTCTCTTTGTCTCCTCAGCTTCTAGCATCAGACGGCGTCCAGCAGAGCGTCCCCGTTACCGTGACTATAACCGTGCTGGATGCCAACGACAACACGCCGACCTTCAGAAACGTCTCGTATAATGTGAACCTGTTTACAGATATGAAACCTGGAGAGACTGTGATCCAGGTAAAAACATCAAAGTGTAGCCAAAATGTCAAGCTGGAGTAAATATGCCATGTTGTATGTGTTGGTAGCTGCTAGACATTTTACATTTTAGTGTTAATGCTACTCGACGTGATAGATGTTTATTGTATTAATGCCACGATGTATTTCTTAAATCGTATGGAAATGTGCTTTTATGTGACTTGCAGCTGTCAGCGGTCGACTCTGATGCAGGACCCAATGGTCAGATTACATATCGGATCTTGGCTGGTGACCAGGGACAGTTTGTCATCAACAATAGGTACTATTATATATATATATATACTATATAGCTACTGTATATGTCCGTAGCTACTATATGTAGTTGATGAACAGTGTCCAATCAGAATATTGTAATCACTCAACGACCCTGAGCTGCAGTGATTAGTTTGAAAAAGTTAGGCTGGTCCTGGGAAACCTATCTCATCCAGCACAAAATCACAAACATTTACATAATTTAGACAAGATACACCCTGCATCCTCGGGAGAAGAGGCAGTATCTCCTAACAGCCACAGCGCTGGTGTCAGGGGGTGCTGCACCACCCTCGGCACCACGACTTCCTGCAGTACTGTACAAACATGACCTTAGTATTTAGTGTGTAGTTTGAATTAAAGCAAAAAAGGGTTTAGCAGTAACTTTACAATGAAAAACTATATTATTAGCCATATGTTTTAATGTGACTAAAAGTGAGTTTGTTTTTTACAGCACTGGGGTAATCACTGTGGCAAAAGGCGTGGAGCTGTCTGTGGGACGGAGCTACGCTTTGACCGTGGAGGCCATGGACAACGGACCTCAACCCCACAGACGGTAAGAGACCTTTCCGCGCCTCAGACAGAACCTAGAGATGAAACTCTTTGCACTGACTCCCAGACGTGCCGCAATGTTCTCCCCCACTAGCCTTAAGTGTCATTCTTCCACTCTATCAACTCCACATTTTGATACGGGCCATTTTCCTTTCCAAAATCTGAATTATAGTCTTCTGTTGCAAAATTCCCAGGTGTATGAGAGAAGAATGGACATTATAAGTTGAAAAATGTGAGTCGGAGTGGAAAAAGATGAATGAAAAGTAATGAAAGAGCGCTTCCTATGTGTTACCCCTTCTTGAGAAAAATAAAATTATACAGTAGAGTGAGCACTTCAGAAAAAGGGATTTTTCTGAAACGCAGCAGCAGATTGGATCATAGCTTAAATAAATGACAAATCATAGAGGGGACACAATATCATCCTGGCACTGCCATATTGTAAAATAATTTGTCGTTTAAAGTCTCTATATCATGTAGAAAATCAGGGAGCTATAGCTTTTCACAAACAGAATTTGAAAATTATCTTTTGTTATTAAACAGTTTTACAGCATTTCACCAATCTATTTGTACCTAAAGACTTCCACATATGTGCTCTGTAGCAAGCAATTTCACACAGTTGTCTTGATTTGATGTTGTTTTGATGTTGCATATTCTAAAATCTGACAAGGCAGTGATCAATGCACAGCAAAAGCATTAGACAGACACAATGTCTGTTTGACTCAATACTAAACCCACTCAAGTAAATATTTAGTGCTGCCATATGGATATATCAACACGAGTATGAAAGAAATGATGAGCTTTAACATACCCAACAATGAAACAATGTGCAAAGAAAATAACATGAAAAACATCACTGAGTATGTCAATGTGGATATGTCAAGCTACATTGGTTCATGGTTTATGTTTAGATCACATATTTTGAAACAAGCCACATTCAAAAACTCGTCTAAATAGTCTTTCTTCTGATCGAGCCGATTAGTGCCATGCTTTTCTAAGGGCTGTATTAAAGTGATAAAATATCTTACTAGCATTTAGGATAATATTATTTGTCATTCATCTTACAGACTTGACCTGTCTCTCTCTCTGTGTGTGTGCACTTAGCTTGGCTCCTTCAATATCACTGCCAAATCGATCCAGAATGGCAACCACTGCAGATTGAGGCAGTTCCAGTGATTGGCTTCCAGATTGTCCCAGAATTTCCCCAGACCCTCTGTTTATCTCAGCTCGAAACATAACCCACACAACAAATCAATATCCATCTTTCCACCGTGCGTTTTGTTAAAGCTGTGGGTCAGGCCCCTAGAAAGCCTCTTCCTGGTGGGCACCAACAAGATGCCAATAACATTGTATTTTATTTTTTCAAAAACTTTGATCGCAGCTGGTGGAGATTCCCGTATGTGTGTTAGGAACCCTCCAGATGCATGTTTCTTTCAGATTAGGAGTGCTTTTTGCGTGGCCTACATAGATGCAAACCTCAGAATACTGCAAACAGTTTATGCTCAAGGGTTTGATCAGACTGGTGGGTAAAAACCGAATGAGGGCATCTCTACAAATGTAGAAATTGTCGATTCGATAAATAGTTTGATAAATATGAAAAAAAGGTAGTGGGTTCAAAATGGATGTTTTCCATATACATAATAATAAAATACATAATAACCTTCAATTAACTAGTTTAATTTTCCTCAGGTCTCTCGCTGTGTCTGCTCTCAGCCCCTCCCCTTTCCCTCTCACAGATCCTTGCTGTGACAGATGCTCTGTTTGCGTGTAACTGTTTGGGCTTATATTTGCTCTGCTTTAGTGCTAGTCACGTTTATTTTTTGCTAAAAGTCAACAGTCAAAATAAAGCCAGGGTTTATGAGGCATTTACAACAAAATGTAAGTAGCTTAATAATAAGGGCAAAAAGACTCAGCAGTGATGCTCAGAGGAGACGAGGGAGACATGATCTGTGAACAGTGAGCTCTGAGCAGTTGACACATGCAACAAGAAACATCCTTCTTAATAAATCCACACTGTAAACCATTTTAGTAAAATTTTATTATTTAAACATAATGCTGAACTAACAATTTTTATTTAATAACATTTAATAAACTACTAACCAACTACAGTGATGAAACAGAAACATGAGCAGTGAGCAAGAGGAAGGTAAAAAAAATACTGACACATTATTCTATTCATCTTGTGTATTAAAATAATACAGACCCTCTTCACACAGGGCCATAAGATACAAGTGTGTTGTCTTTCTGCAGGTACCTGTTCAGAAAAAAAGATAACATTTATAATTGTTAACCTGCAGTTGCTCAGAGCGTGCCTGTTTTAATGCTCTGATGGTGGCTCTGGACTTTGAGTAACTTGTTTTTCTAAAACAGATTAAACGTTAATGCCCTGGCAGTGGCAAATAGCTTTGGTTTTACATTTAATTTGATTATGTTGAGATTTACAAGACCTATTTTACCTGCTGCTGTGTAAAGGGAATACTGTTAAAAAGCACCTTGTTTGTGTTTGCAAACCAAATGTTGTTCATATAGCAGTACTTTTTAAAGACAAGTGCACATTACAGAACTTCATAACCATGCGATTAATCGTGATTAAAAATTTTTAATCGTTACCCAGCACCAGTTAAGGCTTCATACTTGAGCTTTGTGGAAGTGCGGTTTAAACACAAAAACGGCAAACGCCAACCTAATTACAGTCAAGATACGTTCATTGGTGCTTTAAATAAATTTGTTTGTTTTTGTTTGCGTTGTACAAGTTAATAAAAAATAAAAAATCCTCCAAATTAATGATTACTCTCAAACACTAGACTTAATCAAGCATCATTTATTGTAAAACACAGAACAGCTTATTAATGTCTGTTTGTCTCTTATTGATCTCACTGTGTTTGTTGTAAAAGCGGGCAAATATCCCTCTACAACATTAGGAGAATTAGACTTTTCCTATCAGAGCACTCTACACAAATCCTAGTTCAGGCTCTTGTCTTGTCCACACTGGATTATTGCAATGCTCTTCTGGCTGGACTCCCTGCTGCACAACCAAACCTCTGCAGCTCATCCAGAATGCAGCGGCAAGAGTGGTCTTCAATAAACTCCTCTCTTCACTAGGTTACACTGGCTCCCTGTTGACGCCCACATCAAGTTCAAAGTTATGCTCTGGGCCTACAAGACCACCACTGGTTTGGCTCCGCATTTTGCTACACTGTGTTGTTAAAATTGCTTCCATATTTTTCCTCATTTGTAAGTTGCTTTGGATAAAAGCATCTGCTAAATGTAAATGTAAATGTAAGACAAAAGACTGGTAACAAATGTAAGGAGAAAAAAACTACTAACTGCAGAGGTTAAGAATTGACTTTGCCACATTTCATTTGAACATCTACACAGCTTGGTTATTTAAAGGTGATTGCTAAAGGTAAATGTCTTCTTGGCCAAGGAAGTACGAGGAGGTAAGAGCTGGGATATCAACTTTGCACAACTGTATGTTGGCAGATTTTCTGTCATGTCAAAGCCATTCAACTTCCCGTCTTTTAAGTGAAGTCACCAAGTATGGCTTACAGGATTAATTCAGTGGTCTTACTGCAATTTTGCCAAAAACTAATGTGACCAACCAAACAGAAATCAGCTTGGATTGTAAATAAACTATGCTTTGCTAAGATTCAGTTTTTCTTTGCTCAGTTGAGTTTATTAATTCCAAAAGATTGGTACATATATAGAAACATCATCATTTCAACATCAGTCTATTATTAAAAATTGTATTCCGACTCTAAGCCAGCACAATATTGTTATAATTTAATCAAGAGATGACACTGTAAACCACTAGTCTGCCACAAAGTACCACTATTTCAATGTAAGAGCAGAAAATATGACACAAGAGAAAAATGACTCCTTTTGTCTTGTTCCCTGTCGCTGTAAATTTTGTTCTGTACTCATTATTCAGAGTCTGGAGATTTGTCTAGGATCATAGTACTAGATCAAACCATCCAAAATAATTCATATAGCAGATGTCAGTTTACTTTCTATTAGCTCTTCAGTCAATAAGCCCCGGGTTCTAAAAGTGTAGTTTCTCAAACATGACAAGTGATAAAACTGATATGTGAAGAATAACAAACGGTTGGTGGTTCCAACTGTTAGCAGCACCGCAAATGAACAGCTCTGTCATATGAAGGTCATTATAGTGATGGCGTTTCAGAATTAGTGTCATGTTGATTAAAATGTCAGCGAATAATGCTGATTAGATAGATAATAGTGCTTTATCAGACGCCGTAATTAAGACTTCTTTCTCAGATGCACTTCTTTGGGTTTTCGTGGAGCAATAGTTAATATGTTTTGCTGACTTCTGCTGCGAGCTTTCTTAATATTGCCTTCCACTACATGTTTCTTGGCATTTACGTTAGGCTCAGAGGAAATATGTTTTAATATAACCTATGTATTTACCTGAAAAGGCTGCCATGGATGTCTTTAAATGCATATGATAATGCCTTTTTTTATATTTATTGTGTTTTATCTTTTTGAAGATTTGAAAACTTACAACATAATCTTTAATATGGGATTGATAATTTTGTGTTTTATTTCAAAACTAATTTATGCTTAATTCAAATGCTGCTCAGAAACGCCTGTTGGAATTATTTTGCACAAGTAGCCTTTAGCCAGAGTTACCTCAACAAACCAGAACGATGCTTTTTCAACTTTCGAAATATTACATTTTCCCTTTTCTGTTTACTGTGCTTTGTAACATTACAGCTTTAACTGCAAGAAAAGCTGTATTTTCTTTAAGTGCAAAAATCAAAGCAGCGGATGTTTAACAGCCTCTCAAGAACAATCTCTGCCTTTGCCACAGTTGACTCTTATCGATTAGTTAAACCCAGCATGAAGTGCAAAGAAGCAAAGACTGACCAGCCTTTCTTAACTTCAATAATAGACCACTCAACCTCTCCGACAGAGCTCGCCTCCAGCCCGAGTCTCTCTTGTGCTTTTTAAACCAACCCGTCTGTTTTTCTATTGAGTCAAGTATTTTTTATTTTTATTCTCTAGGTCATCCATAACTACAGTCTATATTGAAGTTTTCCCCCCAAACAACCAGAGTCCACCTCGCTTCCCACGGCAACAGTACAGTTTGGAGATCAGCGAGGCGATGAGGACAGGCGCTACGCTGCTTAATCTGCAGGTATTTGATATTTACACATAGGCACTCCATACAACCGAGTTTGTATTTACGGTTTCCTGATATGAGTGTTTTCTGTTTGCTTTTAAAGGCCGTGGATCGGGAGCGGGATCCAATTGCTTATGAAATTTCCAGTGGAGATCCCCATGGACACTTCCAACTGCAGCACAAGTACGTACGGATACACATTACACACATCAGCAAGAGCGGCAAAATGCATATTTACAGAGATTTATTAGTGTTTTTCTGAAAATGGTTCATGTTTATGAGTGAAAGCAGCCAGACTAAATTACTGTATATTATGCAGTGCTTGGCTCTGCTACAGGCCACATATAAACACTCAGAGTCATATTAAACCATGAACCACACATCCCCGCACTCACAGACTGCTTTTTTTTTTGTTGTTGTATTTTTTCATTTATTGCTCATTAAATATGTATTTCTCAGGCTGAGGAAAGATCCTGTTTATGTTTCTAGAAATAAAAAAAAGTGATAAAACAAGAGAAAAAATATAGGAAAAATATTATTTGAAAATCCTACAATACAAAACACTAGCATCACCAAGTCATTTTGACCTCTCTTGCATTTTTCATTTTATGCATCTTGTTTAAATATGTAAATATATCTCACACTTAATGACTTTTTATAAATTATTAGCTTTATTAATTGTCCAGTGTATTAAACTATATATATTTAAAAAAAGATATCTTAAAACTAAAACCAGCAGAAGGTCATTTTGACCCGAAACAAAAAACACTATAGAATGTGTTACTGAGCAACAAAGATTCTTAGCAGCGTCTAGCTAGCAATAAAACACTGTTATTGAAGGTAATAGCAATACACCATATTTATACAATTATCACTATGTTTACTGTAATCTTTATTTTAAGTTGCTCTTTTTTTTGGTGACAGTGTTGCGACAGGGGGTAAAAATGGTCCCATAACAGATTGTGAGCAGTTCTAATGTTACAATGTTAAGATTATTATTATTAATTTTACTATCACTGATGATGTTGAATTGGCTCATTTTGAAAGAGGAAATATCTGAGCATCTGAGCATCCAAATGATGCATCCATTTTAGTAAATGATGACCTGGAGGACTGAGAATATCCAATCTCATCTTTTAAGGACAGGAAAAGATCATGACTTAAGCTATAATGCCTTTTGTCATAGTTAGCTTTAGCCACAAAAACGGTTAAGGTCATACTGTTAAAGCTGATCTTTCATGTGATAAGGCAGAAAAGGCACCATCTTGCCTAAAATAGTGTATGTTGATTCATAATTCATTCTATGATATAAAATAATAGTTATATTAAAGTTAAAATTAGGTAATTTATGCAATACTGTTGTCATTAGCATTACCAACTTTGACAGCATTCAAAATTTAATACTTATCCAACCGCTTCAGATTTTGTAATGACTACCTCAAGTTTTGTTTATTTCCAACATAGCTATTTTGAGGTGCCATCAATAAACAACAGCATGCCACCCACAGCTTTTTAACAACATCAATGAAACAGAATAAATCAGAATTGAAACACTAAATGCACAATGAACTATTTGATGGTACTGTATATTGTTCTACCAGCACACCTCTACACAGCCAAGCCTTGTTCCTCCCCTGCACATGTGTGGTATGCCCGGCTGCTGTGGCTGGCACATACTGCTCTGTTTGTCATTGTTTTTGTGTTAAATTTGGCTTCGTTCAAACACCTCACAAGTTCAGTGGGAGAGCACCCAGGCATGCTTCAGTATGGACCACATTTGCAGCGAGGAGTTGGCATACGCTAATGAGCCAGGACACAAAAAATAGCCCAGCGTGAGAACAGAGTGATCGGGTGAAGAATAGCTTTGAGCATTTGGATAAATATGAATAAAATAGGATCCTGAATATTGGGGTTTGCTGTTATTCTTATGTAGTACACTATCAAACACATACAAATGTTTCAAATGGTATACGTTTCGCAAAGCATCTGGAAAAATAAGTTAATAGTTGACTGAACAGATTTTTTGTTTAAGTAAGTCATTATTCTTTTTTTGATTAGACTATAATGCACAAAAATATAGCTAGTGTAAATTATGCAACTTTTTGCAAACTTAAATATGAATATCCAGAATATCCAGGGGCTATTGCAGCTAAAGCACCCAAAAGGGATTCCTTTATACAACTGTGAGTGAGAGGCTAGGTACTAAGTTATCCAATTATGATAGATAAAATACACTTCTGGGCGCTGTGGCTTTTATGCAGTGTTATCAGCATCGACACATGTTTTCTCTAGAGTGGTTCCCACCAAGACAAATAACCATTTCCGGAAACAAGACAGGCTTCTACTTGTCCCCCTGTTACCTCTAACACCTACAAATAAAGTAAAAGTATTTGCACAGGGACAATTATTTGATAGCACTGTACTCTTCTGTCTGGTGTATTTTTACTAGGTTTTATTTTTGACTGTGTCTCCCCAGAACAGGGTATTTGGTCCTTGACAAGCCTCTGGACAGGGAGTCTGTGGATTATTATACCCTGGTGGTTACAGCCTCAGACGGATGGCCAGATGGGGTAAGAAACTCAGCTGTACGATGCCAATGTTAACTGCTCGCATTACTTGACTTGTTTCACATCCTCACATCCCACAGCCAAGTGCCATAAACAACAGCTGTGGCATTATGGGAGAAGTAGGACGGTTTTGGTAAATTTTTTGTGATTCAGGCACGTTTAGAGACTGTACTTTCAGCTCAACAGATGCCATTTTTCTATGAGCATCGCCATATTTATTGCGCAATGTGAACTAAACTTAGCTTGCAATCACGCTTTAATACTTTTCTGTTACTATAAAAGTAAACTGTGGGCTGTAAATGAGAGAAAGTGAGCTAAGATACCGCCACATACTGTCATGTACCAAGCCCAATTGCAGGGTCTATGGAATTGAATGTGAGTAAGAGGACCCCATTGTAAACAAGATGTTTCATCTCAAGGGATTTATCCTCACAAAAAAAATGTGACTAAATAAATAAATAAATAAATAAATAAATAAATTGTAACAAGCAGCAGACATCAAATCAAGTCATGTCCTCGCGTTCTGGCTATCCTCGGGATGATTGCGCTGAGCAGTAGACATGCAGTATACAGTGAGAAGAAGCTAGAGTGAAAACTCCATATGTGGCTTTTACTGTGAGATAATTAAAAACAGTAGCTCTGTGTGTCTGAATAATTGTAATCAAAGTCATTGTCACCTTGCTGCATGTAGATACATATGAGGTCTATGTGGCTTTCCCTGCTTAAGCTGTGACTTTATATGCATTCAGTAATTTCCTGAGGTAGTCAGAAATACAATGATAATAATAATGACCAATTTGGATTGTTTTTTCTGTGGTACTAAGAGTTATTTGGTGAAATGAAGCTGTGTGTGGCCCGGCTGCTGTTCTCACTCACCTCATTGATAACAGGTCACTGGAGTCACTCTAGCTGTATGTCTCTGTTGTGCTCTCTGCTTTCTTCCTGTTTTAAAAGTCAAATGTCCAATTCCTTCTGCATGAAAGTCAAATGAAGGCAGTGTTCGCTGGAGCCCCACTGCCCCTAAGTCTCCCACCTATCCTGCCTATCCTGACTTTCACCAAGACGTTATACCGTCATCAAATTGCATTTCATGAAAAGTCCACTTGCTTTAAAATCTGATTGTGAGATTTCTTTGAAGTAGGGTTGTATGTGGTACTTTGGATTGTGGAGTTTTGTGTGCATGCATGCTATCTGAAGAATCAATCTGCCTAAAATAATTGCCATCTCATTGTAAACATTTTTGTAATGTAGGTTACTTGCCTAACAAAAAGAACATAAAAAAAAGAATAAAACAATATGTAAAAAAAGTTCAAGCCACTCCTGGATAGCCCTAATATCGTTTCTGCCTCCTGAAGCTTTAATATCCTGTTCTGTAGCTGCACTTCAAAGCTGTCTTCTCTCTGACTCTGACCCTCTCCTCCACGTGTCAATTAAAGAAAAGGTAAAGTTGAAGCCTCCTGTGCCGAGTGAAAAGGCTTATTTGAATCTTGTGACCTTCCTTAACAAACAGCCTGACTCATGCTCACGCTGGGAAAAAAAGAGTGGGTGGAAATGAGATTCCTTATTACCTTAACTACTCTACTGTGCGCTTATATGAAATTTTTAAAGCATCGACATACACACTCGCTCAGATACTTAGTCAATTGCTCTTTGGACCTTGACAATTAGCACATTATCTTTTTTTGCTGTAAGGTCTCAGAGTCTAAAATGCATTTTTCAGCTTGGCATCCTATCATATTTTGAATAAGCTTGAAAAAAATAGAAAGAAACGAAGGAGGAGATGGTATGAGCTGCTGAGATATAGAGAAAAATACCAAAATAGAAAGAAGGGGACGACGATAGAAGATTGGGTGTAGTTGGCTCACATAGGCCCATTAATCAGCATCACTCCAAAGGCCTTGGGTTGTCTTCATATGCGTGCACGTCCACACACACGCATCGCTGTCCCCTATTATTAAATGTCCTGTTGTGAGAGTGTCAGACTACAAAGTGCCTAATTGGCTATTTGGCCGGCGAATCCATCATACTGCCACAGTATGAGGGCCCTACAAACCAGCACAGTAACGCAGCTCTACTGTAAGACTCTGCATTCTGGGACGCATTTAAAGTTTGCTGCCGACAATGTGCTGGCGTCAGATGTTGCATTGGATCATTGTGCTTGTAAATGAAGCAGCTTTTTTCCAGGTTTTTGGTGTCCCTGGGATCTTTTTGAATCATGGAGATAAAAGTTTGAGTTATTTAAAGTGTAAAACAGCCGGGGGCTTGGCTGTTAGCTTAAGAAACATTACTCTGATTTGCAGAGCGGTGCACCTTCAAATATCACTTAATATAAATGGCACAATGATTTTCTGAGGTCCTTATTTGTATTGTTAAACCCACTGCAAGTGAAGTAGCTCTGATATTAATGTAAAACATGAATATTTTAATTAATCTTTTATTAGAATAGCACAAAAATATTTCATGTGCACTTTTGAGCAATGTAAATGTTTCCATTGACTGTTTGTGTCCTTGTGTTTTTAAGAATTGTGTCTTGATGGCATAGATACAAATGTTGCTGGTAAAATTTACAGACTAATTTTGCTATTCCGATGTTTTCGTCTACATCTCTAGCTCAAGTGGCAAAAAAAAAAAGTAAAGAAAAGGCCAAAACAAAACTCTGGCCCTGAGCTATTATCAGCATGGTAATAAAACTGTGAAGTGTGCCATAATGGAAGAGCCATGAGCTAGGTGCCTCTGGAAGCAGAGTGCAGCTTACTTTTCAATCTTTTGCATTTATGTGTGCTCACTCTCTGCCCGTGCATTTTATCACAGTGTTCTGCTTTACATATATTGGCATTCAGATAAACTGTTTTGTCAACTGTGAGCTCTTAAACTCAAATTACTTGCATCAGAGTGTGCCCTGCCAGCCTTAATAGCCTGTCGTCACCATGGTCCTCCCACACACACACACACACACACACACACACACACACACACACACACACCTCTGAACTGTTCTTTCCTTCGTACCATTGTGGTGAATCCAATTGCTTTCCCTTATCTTACCTCTTCTAGTTTCCATTAAATCTTCAATCTATCTTTCTCTATGTTGCGTTTGCTCTCATAAAAGTAACATAAAGACGTTGGTGACCTCCTGCTTGCTTGAGCTCCCCTCATTTCTCCTTGTGCCAAAAATGCTGTGAGAACATGTGACTTGTCAAAAAAATGTAAACTTAAATGACTAACACCACATAATACAGAACAGACTGTGCTCATATATATTTTCATTTGTCATAAATGTTTATAATCTACAATTTCCTCTTTCTTACTGCTCAGAAAAGTAAGCCATGTATCTGGTGATCCATGGTGTGACCTACAGCAAAGCCTGAGCGATGAATTAACAAACACGGGCTTATAAAGGTACTGTTGGGGTAATGTGATGATGTTTGTGTTTGTAGACGTCCACAGCAACAGTGAACATCGTAGTGACGGACGTCAATGACAATGACCCGCTGTTCGATCTGTCGCTGCCGGTGAACCTCACCGTTATCGAAGAGAAAGATCACGCTTATGTCGGACAGGTCAAGGTAGGAAATGGGTTGTATTGATGCAAATTGATTATTGGTTTAGTTTGCTATGTAAAAATTGAAGAAAAGAAACAACAGAAAAGATGGGGGTCCAGTGTGTCAAAGCACTAAAAGCTGTTTGCATTGTATTCCAACATGCTCATCATGATCGTTTTCTCTCCTGGCCAGTACATTGGCCATTTAACAACACTTTGTACTAACAATCCAATATTAACACATTTTTCAGAACGCTTTGCAACTTTTAAGTCACAAAGTTTTTTTAAGGTTCTAGGATAAAATTACTTCTGCTTAGTAATAAAAATAGTGCATAACAATGATTCATATTCAGTTTCTCTAAATGAAACACAAAACAAATTGTTTACTTAAATCCCTTCATATTAGATTAATTGCAATACATGGCTTGCACAAATTAAGAAATTATTTGAGGAAAAATAAACACTGGTTAATGTTTTCTAATTAAAGAACATTTTTCAGGGACTTTCCAGATGAGAAACTTGGATAAATGGACAGCTTTGCTTTATCCCGTACTTACTGCAGTATTGATGCATGACAATAGTTTTATCAAACTAGTCATAAACAGCAAATAACTTAGATTTTGATTTATTTCCGTCTATCAATAATTCCTCTGCATCACAAGATCCAACTCAGTGTGGGCCCACCGGAAACTGCAGATCAGACTGTGTTTGTTGTCTCCCTAATGGCTCTCACATGGCACATCAGCACATTTTACAAATTGACTATACATTTTTTGGTTCTATTTTAGATGCTGGTCTCTGTTTTTCTTAATATATCAAGACTTTTATTCCCCTCTCTCCATGTATTATAATACATATATGCAACAAACAGAGTCACTGAGGCTCTAATTAAAGCTAGCGCACATAATCTTTCACAATGGGGAGCACATTTCACTAATAAGAATCTGTCAACCGTGCGCGCTTTGTAATTAGAAGTGTACATCATAGAGGAAAATGTGTCCGTGCATATGTGCAGGTAAGCAACCATTTCAGCGTCAGGTCTTTCCTTTTTCTTGCTAATTTCCACACAGTTTTTACAAACATTTTGAATGCCCTCTATTTTGTAGCAGTGGAGCTCTATTGTTGTAGCCAGTGTACACATACTACCACTTATTCTGTGGCTGGAGCCTATCCCAGCGGTGTGGAATGGGTGCTTCATGGACAATCAGCAGGTAATTGCGGGGCTAACAATTATTGACATACAATGACAACAACCATTTATACTCGCATTCACTTTAGGCAATTTAGTGCCAGTTTATTGAACCCATGACCTCACTGCCTGAGCAATGATTGTAAAAATATTGATGTCTTCCGCCCATTGGTCCCATATTCATCGATATTGTCTTTACCACAGGGCAATAAATTGGCGGCTACATCCGGGCTTTTCGGCTTTTACTGCATTGTAAAACAATAGTTTTTAGAGAGCATAAACATACATATTAACCCCCCCTAGAGGTGTCATGTAGTAAAAACTTAGCTTTAGAGACCGGAGCCATCTTTTGTACCAGGCTGTAAACATGATTTTTACACTTGTGAAGTCGCCATTGGGTTTTTCCTTATATTTCCGCTTTTGGAGCCTGCCCTCTGGTGGACGACTTGAGGACCTTTTAATGGGTTCCATGAGAGAGGGTTATGCCTGAGTTTGTTTTACAAACTACAGTTGTGTGTTTATTGGACTTACCAATCAATGATTTATTAAGCTAGCTAGTTTTGTACTCTTTTGTATTACAAACTCTTTAAATACCATGACTAAAAGCTAGCAACTGATATAAAAAAGTTATTTATTAAATAAAAAAAAATATTTTTATGTTTGCCCTTCCTTGGCGGTTTTGCAGCTAGTCATACACAAGTAACTCGGCTTGCACGGCTAGTCCAAAACATTCAACATGGCGGACGATGCTACCAAGAGGCCATTTAGTTCTGCTCTCGCCTTGGTTTTGGATAACCAACAAAGTATAAAAACATTAAAACGCTCTGGTGTTCACTAACTCGGCTTTCAGGTTGACAAATAGCTGTGTGTTTTTGCCTTTTTTTTGCATCACGACCGGAGTTTCTGCTGAGTGGTTAACATTACACCCATAAACCCCAGCCTTGGAATGGAACGTAAGCAACAGGGTACCAGACTAACTTCTTTGTATAGAACCAGAAAAAAGTCTAGTAGTCACTCACTCACTATCTAGTAGTGTGTACCCTGTACCCTATACTCTGGAGAGTATTTGATTCCCGCTAAGGTAATTTGACCAATTCCTCTCTCTATCACTGTCCTATAAAAAAAGTCCTATAAAAAAAATCTTAAAAAAACAAAACATATTTTGTGGAAACGTGATTACTGTGTTTCCTTGACATTGTTCATTAGAACATTTTTTCCAAGTCTAAAAATGGCTTCACACGAATCATTAATGGGATCTGAGGACTCCTTACCTGAATGAGTGCGCTCAGATCTACTCACCACAAAGACCGCTGGACCGTTTCCAAAGCTGTCTCCTGCACAGTATTTCCCATTAGGGATTGTGGCTAAATATGACACTTTGATAGGCTGTGATCTTTGGAGACACTCCCCTGGTTGGGTGCTTGTCTGGACTTGTTCCAAGTTTAATTCCTCACCTTTACTCACCAGTGTCAGAGGTCTTTGATCACACTGACACAACGCCAGCCTCTAAATGTTAATTATGCCTCTTGAACAAACTCCAGGACTACCATCACCGTAAATACATGGCCTTTGTACACCACTGTATTTTATGCACCACTCCACTCTACATGTTCCACTCTTAGTAGCATTTTTATTTAAAGCTTTGGGCAGTATTCCAAGCCTGATCAATAGTGTAAAAGGACTTTATATCCCAAGCTTTCCTAATTTCATTTTAGCTCAGTCAATTGGTCTTACTCCAAATTCAACATTTTCAAAATCCTACAGTAATCTTTAGAGAGGGCACTTGAAAGTATTCCAAATCCTGGACTTCTTCCCTTCCATGAACCTTTGGACGAGCTCCAAACCAAAACAGACGGCGCAATCCCTCAGCGGACACTCCAAGACACGACTCCGGGCCTTATTCCAAAGCAGGGTCCGTACCTGGAATTAAACAGATTTCCGGAAGAATGAATGGACCTGACCTTGGTTTTGCCGACGCTGGTGAGCTTAAAAGGGATGGTAATAGGAATGGAGAAGGGATGGGGGGCAGGATGGTGAGGTGGAGCAGAAAGAGAGAGTACGTGGCTCATTCTTAATCTGACTTTCATGAGTTTTAGACATGGCTTCTGTTTTAAAGAGGAGAGAGATACATTAGAATATGGACACAGGTAGAATGCAGAGAGGGCTAGAGTGACCAGCACATTTTTCCATTTCTATTTTATTTTTATTTATTTATTTATTTATTTATTTATTTACGTAAACAATGGTGGCACTAAAGCACAAATTCAGACAGCTGCCTATTTCAAATATGTTATACTAAGTTAAAGGCAGACTTTGGCAAGAGCTGTATCAGACTGTTCCTTCAAGTGTCAGTCGAGCTGTAAGCCTTTTTTACAGTATCTTTTTGTTGGGTTGTTTCAATGATACTCACAACCCACCGGCACCAAAAATAGACCATGGCATGAGGGGGGAGAAGTGGTGAAGTTGTTCCTTTATCCTGCAAAGGGACGTAGGAGGTAGTTTTCAGAGATGCAACAGTGGAAGATGACTTTACTTATTAGATGTGTTTGAGTATGAATATGATGTGTTCACATTATCTTAACTGTTTGCCATGTGCTTTTTTTTCATCTGAACTCTTCACCCTTTTCTTTATGTAGTATGATATGTGGGGAAAACAAGATCTTTATGCGTCATGTAGTCTTTTATTGATTTTATTAAATTTTTTATTGAAAAAGATAAATAAACACTGTAACGATCAAAATAACATGATCAGTTTGTAGTGACTCTGATCCATACATACGCAGAGTCGTTAGTGACACTGCTCCATTCAGGTGCAGTGTCGTTAGTGTTCTAGTTCTAGTCAGGTGTTATGTTGGTTGTTCTAAGGTGAGGCTCTTTAGTTTTAGGTTTTAGAACACTGTTGTAAATACTGGGCAACATTAATCTGAGGCCACCTCCTCTGTTCAACAAGGGCTTTTCCATTTTCACAAAAATGGCTTCACCCCTCTCTCAAACCATCTGGCCTCTCTGGCCAAAATTCGGACATTGCTGTCCTCGAAGGAATGTCCTTTGTCTTTGAGGTGGAGGTGAACTGCAGACTCAGGTCCTCCAGGATTGGCTCTTCTGTGCTGATACATCGTCTTGTGAAGCTGTTAAACTACATTACTCTGTTTGTGGGGATCTTGTCTTTAGGATGGACCAGTTTTTGACGCAGCGTGTTCCCAGGTTTAAAGTGGACTGGAATGTTGTGTTTGTAGAAAATCCTTTTAAGTTTTTCAGATAAACTAGACACAAGGGATAACTACAACCTTGTTCCTGTCTGTTTGGTGTCTGTGTCCTTTAGAGATATAAGCTCAGCTCTCTTACTAGTTGAACTCAGAATTGATAAAGTCTCTTGGATTAGAGATGAAACGTCTTCACTTTGAAAACAAAGTCCAGATGCTTTTACTCAAACCTTTTTTCACTTATGTATATGCAATTATCAATAAGTAATTAACCATGTTTTCTACTATATATAAATATTCCAAATTTATTAATATTTGCGACTAACTGGCCATTGTCCAGGATGTACCGCGCCTAAGGTAATGCACCATGCATAAGCAACTAGGTATTGTATTAGGAGCCAGTTATTTAAATCAGCCCAGATTTTGTACAATTATAAAACAAATGAAGCTCAATTTCATTGTCATGTCTTTATTGTCGAGAATTTTAAAAGAACAGGATATTCATTCTGTACTGGCAGGTTTTGGCCAATCTGACGTTTGCATACCTTTGGGACAACAGACAAAGGCCTCACAAAAGTAAAAACATAACTGGAGAAAGGTACGCAAACTGCATTAGACAGAGTTAATGTCTAGAGCTCTTTGATCTAATGCTGAACTCGGAGCTTAAAGTTTCAGATAAATTGCTTGGTTGTTGTTGGGGATGTGTTTAGGTTTTTGGCTAGTGCAGCTTTAATGAAGCATTTTCCCATGTTTATTGTTTATTGCAGTGTGTAAAAGGCTTATGTGGCGTGTATATGTGCTTATGTGTTGTGATATACTGTATACATCACACTAGCTGCTGGTTTATAGTTTATATGGAATGCCAAAAATCACCTTAAGAGCCCCATGTGTTTCCTTTTTACTGTCTGGCTATTAAATGGCTGATTGAGAAGGGACATTGGTGTTATTTCAGAAAGGAGCTTACAAGTGCTTTAGTGCCTAGAGTGCTATGAGTGACAGCAAAGGGGAGGAGCCAACACTGCAATTCAGTGTATGGCTTTGGCTTCTTGCCCTTTGTTTTCATAATAAGACATTGTGAAAGTCAACATCGCCACATTTAATATCGTTAAAAAGCTTGCCACTAGGCTTGGTTTGACACCATCTTGACGTTTGGTCTGACCGTCCACAGGGGCTAATTATGGTGCCACGGAGGGTATGCAGGACACACAAATGTCTTTACAATACCAGGTGATGTTTGGTGATTTGCACACTTCCAGCCACAGCAGAGGGGAATGACTCACCCCAATCCTCCACTGCAGTTGCTGCTAGATACTGTAATAAAATGCTAACTTTGCGGTCAACTGACTGCCAGTCTCTCCAAATGCTTCTAAAACAACAGCCCCCCCCTGCTTCTCCTGTGTGTTAATGCCTTTTTCTTGCTGGAGACGTCATTACAGTGAGTTCAGGTGGCGCACAGATTTTACCTGAAGGGACCTAGAGAAGAAAAACACAAAGACAATCACCTGCACTAACACAGGAAGTATACGTCTCGAGTGATGGCTTGTCTTCCTTAGGAAACATTCCCACACTGTTATGAGATCTGACAATATGGTTTATTGGTGCAGCAAGAGAGAAGTGCACAGAGACAGATGGAAAAAAACCTCAGTAATTTAGTTTCTGTTGAAGGTACTTCTTTTGCTCAGAATAAAATTAGAGGTGGAGGTGAGTAAATTGGAAGAAAGGACTACTAAGAAATGCATGGTGATTGTAGATGCAGGGAGTATGTGTCAGACTTCTATTTTCAACCGAGGCAGCCAGGACATGAGGCCTATTGTGTTTGTGGCTTTTAACTGGCAATGTAATTATGCTGAGAACTGAGAGAGTGACAGGAAGGAAATATAGAAAGAGAAGTCACACTCATTTCTGGAACTATACCGTATAGGTTTGACATAGAAACAATGCTGCTTCTTGTCTAAAAGTGTGAAAGTCCAGCAATGTACATGTAATGTATAGGAAAGGTTTGGAGCCTTTGTCAAATATGTCAAATATGCTCTTTTTATAATGAACATTTCATGTGGCTGAAAGTTTCAAACAGCCAAAAGGGTAACTTCACTGTAACTCTGAGTTTAACTCGAACAGATGCATAATTTACAAAATGTCACAATGTGGGCAGCATTAAGTACTTTTGACATTTAAACAAGGCCATCTAGTCAACTAACTAACTCCTATGTGGTATGTACATAGCCATAGACAGAGTCATCTCTCCACTTTTCAGTGATAATTAGACACTTTTTTCCAGATGTGTCATTTTGGAGCCACAAAAAAACAGCTGTGTTTTTCTGACAAACAAATCATACAGTACAACTGATCAAAAATACCAGTCCCGTCAATCAATTTTATAAACCCATACCAAGGACAAAGCAATGACATGACATTTAAGTTAGACTTTATTTAATTTTTGCAAGTCTTATAGCATTAAAGATGCAGAATAATTCAATTTTCCCCATTACTGCTTCACTGCTAGAAGGTGGATTGTGGATTTGGTTGACTTTGTGTGTAGAGCATTTTCTTGTACCGTTCAAAGACATGCAACGTAGTCAAGACATCTGGGTATTTCTCCTTAGCAGGATGATTATCTTCCCCGGCAACAGTAATACAATGAATGGACACAGGCATTTTCAGAACAGAAGGAAGTTTAGCTGCGCTTTGATGCATGGAAACAATCTGCACAAGTCTAACACAGATGTTCACGAGATCATCAAAACCCCTAAAGACGTTGCCAAATTTTGAGCATTCACTGCAATTAAATCTACTGGTAATGAGTGAAGAGGCTGGGGAGGTGTTTGGAGATAACAATGTAGTACACCGTATGGTAAGACTTAAGGAATGAATGCTTGCTTAGTTCTAAAGCACAGAAACTGAAGGCGCAATTAAAGCAAAAAAAAGAATAAAAATAAAATCTATCTTTAAAGTATTTCAAGAGCACATTAAATAATTCCACAGAGTAATCAGTAATATACATAGACTAGGTTTAAATTATTTATGTTTGGGGTTTGATGAGCTGGTTTTGATTTAAAGGTGCTCACTGCAGATCTAAATTTAACAAAGTGCCATCTCAGATTTTTTAAACAAGGCAATCCAACAAATCTAAATCAGTTTAAGTGCTTACAATATTTATTCCCATCACTTAAGGCTAGACCACAGACGGCAGAATAAAACACTTTTCATTTCAGCTGGACTACTAACCAAGCCTGTCACTTACCTACATCTGCGTCTCACAGTTTCTGTCCTACTTGGTGTTTTAAAGACCAATGCAAATATTCAGCTCTAAAAGTCCAGTGACTGTACCTCTAAATTTATTGACAGAAAGGAGACTGTCATTACTGGCTTTCCTAGACGTCATGTGGGGTTGTTTTCCATCCATGAAATGTCAGTGAATGTCAGCAGTGGTGTGTTTCATCAAAGCACAGTTGTACTATTGAGTTATTGAGAATATGAACAGTATGTGTGCAGCAGGCCGTCTTCAGAAAAAAAGTCAAGGCAAAAATACACTATTCCCAAAGAGTAATTATTCAGTCAATTACTTGGTCTTTCTCCCTCTGTGTCTCATTTTTAATGCTTGATTCATGCCTGTCTCCCCTTTTTCAAACAACTCACGATAATCAGCCCAAAGCTTGATGCACCATTTAATTTAAACCACAGCTTTACACTCAAAAATAAAATGGCTCAAAGAATCCAAATCACATCAAAGAGAGTCCATTCTTTCTTTTTCTCTTGAAGACCACACATATGTGACAGGTCCTCATTATTATTAATTCTAATTGTCACAGTGGCAGATCAGATTAAGCTTTAATGGTCCATAATGTGAAAAAGAGTGAGTCTCACTGCAACCGCAAATGTTTCCAAAGACAAGAGATTATCTGTCTTTTGGAAACGTTCCCCTGGTAGTAGGTAACATTGTTTATCTAATGATTATCAATTATGAGTGCATTAACATAACATCAGCCTTTCACAAATGCACTCAGCGGTATGACTGTGCAAAAACACACACTACAGCAACAACAACAACAACAAACAACAATTCTGTGTGTGTTTTCTGCTTTCTGGCCAATGCAGCAAACCAATGAGAGCCATGCTAACAAAAAAGTAAACATTTGAACCACAAAATACATATGATGAGAATAATCAAAATAATGTAGCCACAAACACAATGTAGCCTGTAACGCTGGGTGTTGGGGCACACAAACAATATTCTGAGAACACTTAACAGATCAACACGATTCTCCAACATCTGATGTACATATGAGATAAATGTGGACGAACAGTTTTACAGTGGTGCAGTTTTAGCTGAGTCCATCCTTGTGTGCAAAACTGGAGTTGAATTTACAGAGTGTTGATTTAACAGTATTGGTTGCCTGGCCTTAATATAAAACTAGAAAACATTAGTTTAAAATGCTACAAAGACTAAAACGTACTTAACACTCAAACCAAATGTTTTCTTAATTTATTGTTTATTTGTGTAGTTAGATTGGGATGTTTGACTGCACATTAGAGAAGAGGTGTTATTGCTACTGTATCCCTTTATCTTTTACTGTTTTAAGTGCATTTATGCTAACAGAGCAGTGTAAGGAAAGTTCCATGCACACAAAGCCATTTTAACACACCGATATTGGCCCTCTATACCAGAAAAATTCAAAGGGTCGCTGTCTTAAATCTGTATTAGCTGTGAACCATTTTACAGTTTTTACGACCTAAAAAAAAATGTTTGATTGTGCAATGTGAATTTAGGGGCTTATATACTGTATGTAAGGTTGTGCAACAAAGTTGAATTCCTCCATAAAGTTGCTGACACAAGAAATACATGCACTTTAGACAACGAAGGGCCCAAGGTTTGTCCTTGTCATCTTGTCGTTTTAGAAATCCAGTATAGCTTTAAAGTCAAGAGCAGAGCAACAAACAAAGCACTGGAAGGATAGCAGTAAAAAGCAAACTCTGTCATTTTCAGGTGTTTACTTTAGCATTGAATGTTCAAGGTCAGAGGTTAAAAAACTCTAGTTCAATTAGTTTGCAAAGAGCTTTACAAATGTGGAATACAGAAATAACTTGCTTGGATGGTTTCACACACTCACATGCTGCGTGATTCAAGTGGGAGTGCACATTTAATCAAGAGAGTGACGGCCTCCAAGGTGGACTAATGAGATGCAATCAATGCTTTGTAGTTGATTTGATGCTCCACTCCTGTTTGTTTGTGGCTTGTGTGCACCTCCAGGCTACAGACCCAGATCTGGGCCAGAGCGGCCAGGTCCATTATCGGCTTGTGAACCATCAGACACTATTTTCCATCAACGCCACAGGAGCCATCACAACCGCAGTGCCACTGGACAGAGAGGTAATAGGAATATCAGTTACATGAAAGATAAGGATAAAACTGCATCCAGTATGTCACGAAAATCTGCCACGTGTCACCCTAAAGGAGAGAGGCCACTATTTTTTGATCGTTGAGGCGGCAGACAACGCAGTGGACCCTCGGCGATCTCGATTAACACTGTTTATCACTGTCCTGGACGTGGATGACAACAGTCCTATTTTCACCCAACAAACATACCACGTGGAGCTTCCAGAGAATAGCCCCAAAGACACAATCATACTGCAGCTGAAGGTGAGCCAATGCAGCGCCGGAGGTTATGAAATATTGCATTATGCATGAATGTATTTATATTGTTGCTTCAGGTGGAGCCTTTTTAGGCCATTTTCTTTTTGTATTCCAGCAAGTCAGTCTCAACAGTCAACAGCTAAAACATTTAAACACCCTATTTGCAGGTACAGGAAGATACGAGTCAGCAAGAACAGGTTCCGCTTTATACTGTTGATACTTTTTCCCAATTGATCTAAATAGTTTTAAAACACTGTCAACCAGGTTCATGTGTTACTTGAACCTCAAAAGCCCTTTTTTTTCAACCCCAAATTTTTGGTGTTACGTATTCTAATTATACTATTTCAACTCATGTTGCCTCCAGGACTTAATTAATGCTGTTAATTCTGGCAAAAGGCAGATGTATTAATTCAGATGTAAAGCCAGGCTTCATGTAACTACACAATTAATTGGCCAGAACATAGAAATTTAACATTCCAGTCAGTGTTTGAAAAGTGTTGAGAATCAAAAATTATTTCCAGTGGGACGTGCCGAAAAGAAAGTGCTAAAGTTTCCGCCAGCTTCACAGTGAAATAGTTACACAAGGAAAGTGAAGATGTGGCACAGCTGGACTGTAAAGCTCGACATAAACCTAATGAAAATCCTCCATTCTGCTGTTCACACCAGCACATGCAGATACTAGTGCTTTTGGCAAATATGAAATATTCATTTTGCCATGAAAAATCACTCTGTGCCGGTGTGAGACTCGTTTTTTTTTTTTCGTCTGATCCTCAGGCGGTCGACGCTGACCTCGGCTCCAACCTCACATATCGGATCAGGAAAGTAGGCTCAGACCGGGGTGTTGATCAGTTGTTCCACATCAACCCAGTAACAGGAAAGCTGTCCGTCCTCAAAGTGCTGGACTATGAGGCGCTGGCTGTTACCACCTACTCGTTCATCGTGGAGGCTCTGGACACGAACGGAACAATGCCGCCTGGACTGGCCTCAGTTACTGTCACAATAATGGTGAGAGTGTAGTGGTAAACCTTTTGATTTTGTTTATTTTGTTCAATTCACCAGGTCTAAGGTCTTATGTTGTGTGACAAAATGTGTATAGAGATACATAGATAAAGTTCTTTTGTCTTCCTGTTACGAGCCCGAGTGTCATGTGACTTCCAGGCGGTGATGGAGGTCAGACGTCTAGAAAAGCATACTGTTGATTTGTGTGTCTCCAGGACATGAATGACTTTTCTCCGGTGTTCGGTCAGCAAGTGTACCGAGGCATGGTCGCCCCCAACGCCCTCAAAGGAACCATGGTTACCACGGTGATGGCCAATGACTCGGACCCTGTGGTAAGCATATCCAGCTTTCACTATTCTCTCAAATACGTTTATTTTCTTCTAAATAGTGTAAGTGGTGCAGCATAAAAGGACAGAGTGTTATAGCCTCTCAAGCCGAGCACTCACCAAAAACATTCAATATTAGCCCTTTGAGTTTCCTGGGCTAATTTTTTTACTCTTGTTATAAATTGCTTTACTTTCAGGTTGTTCCGCTGTGAGCCATTAGAAAGTCTGCTGTCGTTAACCAGACACTTAATAGGTTATAAAATTCTCATAGCGGGGTCTAAATTTAGTGCGGTAGTCAGTTTGCTGAGTCACGTTGCATTTTATATCCTAAAATAAATGGCTGTGCAAAACATCTCTGTAACTCTCAACCAAAAAAATAAACCACTGCAATTATTTTTTTGTTGTATTTACACTAATCTCAGTGTGAAAAAGCTTCAAGGACAGTCATTTTGATAATGTTGGGTTTACTTAACCAGACAGACTTTATTTAAAGAATCGAACATTAGGATCCTCTCCCGGGTCACAGAGTAACATTACACTCTTCAGACTGCGCTATAAAAGCACTCCCAGAACTCACAACGGCCGTCAGCAGCACCTTAATAGCACTGGATAGATAGATATTTTTTCTTGTAAATGCCATTTATACCCTTCAGACCTCCGGAGTGAAAATCTTTCAAGGAATTTGTCACAGTGTGAATTTTCTGCTGACTCACTACAAGCAGTTACTTAATCAAGGAGCTGACAGGAACAGACAGCTCTGAGGCTCACTGTAGATGTGCTGCTGCAAGATCTCTGAGATGACAGATGCAAATAAACTTTTTTATTTATTTTTTTTTACTGTATTTTGAAAGTCAATAAATCACAATGACATCGTTTTGGTGCAATAAAATTAACATCTCTAAAAATGTCTGTACTTTACCCCTGAGACCTCGGATCATTAGCATAGATATTTCTGAACATGGCTTTGCTCTTGTTTTAGTTTTTTTTTCACTTTAATCACTTTGCCCAATAATTTTGTCACCACTTGATGAGAGTTGGAAAAAGTGTGGTGCGATTTTAAGGATCTAATTAAACAAGCGCATTTTCCAACACAACATGTCAGACAGGTTACACTACTGCACTACAAATCTGAAAACCCTTAGAGTACTTAATAATTCCAATGAGTTCTCAAATTAAATACTGGAGAGTGCTATTATTCATGGACAGATGTTACAGATATGATTGAAAGTCATGTAATTATATGTATTTGCTGGCATTTTGAGTGAAATTACAGTGCATAATAATTAACCCCAAAGGTTAATTTATATTCATTTAGAGTGTCTGAATCACTTTATCTCAAATGGGAATGTGCTTCTTACTGCCAGACAAGGGCAGACTGTTTGACATTTGGCACCAAACTCTTTCTGTATTGCTTCCAGTCATTACTACATTTGTTGTTATGGTACCAAATTCACTCAGAAAATAATCTACTTACATTCTCAAATCGTCCAAATGTGTTTACATTTTCTTTTTCAGGGCACTCCAGCTGGGTTCATCCGGTATAAAGTAGACCAGGAGGCTTACCCTTACTCCGCCAGCATTTTTGAAGTGGACGAGCGGAAGGGGCATGTGCTAACAAGGGTGAACCTCAATGAAGAGCCTAATCACAAGTTCAGTGTGAGTGTGCAAACACAGCATTCATGTCACTAATGGCTTTCTAAGGTGATTTTTGATTATGAGAAAAGCCAAAAATGTGTTAGTAATTGTCTGAAGAAATATTTTTAGCATTTATTTGCCAAAGGTTGCAAAGGTTTTTTTTTTTGTAATCCAACAAAAATTATAATTCAAACTGTGTATGTTGGACTGTAATGATTGGATGAGGTAAGTGGAAAAGTTCTCCCAAGAGAGTGATGTTCAAAATGACTCTAAACTGCAACTTAAAGTTTAGAGCACTCCGTAAATACTGCATGCAGCGTCATTTAATGTTATTCCTAATCGATCAAATTGATTCTGTAAACACTGGCACCGGCACTGTAGTCGATAGAGACATCATTACAGGAAAAAACAACATTTATCTGATGTATCCGTCTTCTGGTTTGGGCGGTGGGTGCAGTATTTAGTGGGCAGAGGACTGGGAAGACGTTGCATAAATGAAGCTATTAAAAAAGAATTTGATCATCACTCTCAGGTTTTAGCGCATAAAGGTGTCTTTGTAGTGTGATAATCCCTTCTCCAGTTTACAAGGCATACAGTAACAGCTTATTAGTTAAAACTACCTTTCCCTCCCCTGAATGGGACTTAGGGCTATGCTAATTTCAGCTTTTCATTGGACTTTAATTAACACAACAAGGATTTGTTGTCACGCGGGGGATTAATTCTACCTTGTTTGCACCTAATAATCTAAACAGAACGAGTCAATCTGTTGAGAACACTCAGACTCAACACCAGAAGGAGAGAGGTATTACTTTTGTACAATTTTCTGCCTCATATCATAGCATCAGCCCATGAAAGAAGCTTATTTTCAATGGGGTTAGTGTGCACAAACTCAGAACATTATATAAAAGTAGCCGTTTCCCAAAGCATTTAACTTTAGTGCTCACTGAGACTCTTGTGGGTCTGGTTAAGAGTAGTTACTTCTTAATTAAATCAGATAAAAAGGGAGGAAAACAGAAGCACACCAGCGGGATACACCCTCCGCTTATTCTCACTCTTTGCTTTTACTTTCTAGATTTGTATTATTGCTCTGTCAAGCCTTGTCGTTTGCTATAGAAAGTGAAAACGGACTCACTAGACAGACGTGTATAAACCGTAGTGTGCCTGTCCTGAGTTTTCCTTGTTTGTTGGACAGTTGGTGGTGGTTGCCTATGATGATGGCGTTCCCGTAAAAAACAGCACGGCGCTGGTAGAAATCACCGTGCTGCAGCCATCTGTCATCCCTGTGTTCACTCGGGAAGAATACAGGTAAACACACACACACCTGATGCATACTGTATATTGGCCAATTCCTCCCAAACACACACAGCTTTTTAAATGACAGCTGCTGCTCTAATACATTGACCTCCATTAAATGATTTTACTGTACCCAATGCACAGATCTCGAAACAATGCAGTGAATAACTTTTGAATTGCAGTTTTCAGAGCTCTGATGCTATATTATTTCTCTCAGACTCCAAGAGAAGGTTCAGTGTCTGAGTACCTGGTAGATGTTTGCTCTCCTGATTTAGTTTTGATTGCTGAAATGGAAAGGATAGCTCAAACTGAAGAACTTTAAGCTGACAAATCCTTGAAATCTCATCAAAACATTTCAGTTATGTTGCATATTTTTGGGTAAATAACAACATGACATGACATGATCAAATGTACAATTTATTTAGTGACAAATTAAAAAACAATGGGCCTCACTCCTGAGCTTTTCTCTTTTTAAAATGTCTGACAGGAGATATCTTTACATTTCTGCCTCATGAATCCATATCTCTTTGCATTTATCCACCCCTCCACATTTGCCCCTGACTGTTAACACCTACTTTATGTTGATATTCCAAGCTCCCTTTCTGTCTGTTTTGTCCTTATAATGACTAAGTGGCCATCAATTACTTCGATCTGCTTTTTATTATGTTTTTTTTCTGACAGGCACAATGTGGCCCCATGACATCAGTAAAGAAGCATCAATAAGTACATTACATTTAAAGTGACGCTGCACAAACCAAAGCTTTTACAGTAACCGACCAGTTACATGATGCTGGTGCGTTCAGTCCTGGGACTATACAGTAGTACACATTTAAAAGTGTATATTAATTAAATAAAGTACAAGCCTTGTGGTTAATTACTCTTAACCTTTGAGTTCAGAAAAATATTACTTCATATTTTGTCTCACCTTGGGCCAATCAAGGTTAGCATTTGTAGCTCTAACATCTCTGCTAAATGCTTTACCTTGAGATGATATTTAAGATGTACAGCCAGTAATAGTATCCTAAATTGTGCTTCTGTTTGTGCTTTCTTTGTTCATATTTATGTTTTCGAGTGCATGATTTTCAAGTCATTACATGTTTTAGTCATTCAGAACCTTACTATCCAATTGTTCACACTCTTTTGTAAGGTTTTCATTCCAAGTTGCTCCATATTTTGTGTCAATACAGTCAGATTATTCCACTTTTTGACCAAAAATTCGGAGACGTCAATGCTTGTCTTTCACACAGAGCAGAGTAAAGCCGTTGCCTATTTTTAGGAAAAGGGTTAGAGGCAAAAGAGAGAGGGATGTCAGCCAGCTATATAATACTGCATTTATGAATATGTAACATGGCCTCCAGCTAAAAGTGTGTGTGAGTGTGCTTTTTAATGGGCCTATAAAGTTTGTGACTTTAAAGCATCATATACTGTAATGCGGAAAATAACATTTACACGTCTATCTTATTCTTGGTTCATCCTCAAACCTTTGTGTGAGGCAGGTATTTGTCTTAATATTTTGTCAGTGGGCCTTGATCTCTGAGAAATGAGATATAGTTTTATTCATCTTAATTCCATGTTGCGATCACAAAGTACAGTGTACCAGCTCTGAATTAATTATCCCTGCTTTATTAAATAAAAGCCCACCATTGTACCTCTGTGGTTTAAGAGCTTACTAATACAGCCTAATGAATTTGTATGGTTTCGACAAACAGGCTTCCAGCCACAGGCGAGCTGAATTAGTAATATTGATTCTGAACTAAAAAGACGGTAACAAAAAAGGAAAGCATATGGTCAATATTCTTTTTAAACAAATATGGATTTGCTTTTTTTATTTCTTTACACAGTTTTGGCTTTATGAAAATCTGTTTGTAATTTGTCTAAATTTTCTGTTTTCACATTTGTATTTGTCCGTAATTGTTTTTGCGTTACTTTTAAATACATCTATGACTTTATAGGGATCTGAACAGAAAAAGCTACTGACCATCCCGGGGTTAGCAGAAATACGCTTAAAGATGTAGACAACAGGACTTTTGGACCTTTTTTAACCTGTTACAAACTGGTAACAGATGTATGTAGTGAGCATTATAGTAGCTATAATTGGTCTACAGCATAAATCTGAACACTGACACTTTGAATTTGTCATGGTGCAAAAAACATTGATCTGTGGAGATGAGATATTAGCTATTTTTGAGGCAGCATACTGTTTTTAATAATTGAAAATGATTCTTTGTTTTATGAGCATATTTAGTGCTGTTTTATGTTGAAATAGTTAAATTCTGCCCATAAATAAAATGATTTATACAACTTTAACGCAGTTAAGTGATCACATTTATCCTTTCTCTTCTAAAATAATGTTAGTTTCTCCATTAGAGAGAGATGCAATCGGGTTAGTTTCACCTTCTTTGCCACCTGCTGATGCTGTATGTGTTCTTTGTTTCTTTGGCCCATGTCAACCATTCTGTCTAGGATCAGCAGTAGCCCTTGTTTTGCTGTGCCACACTAATAAAACAACTCCCAGTAAAGTGCTGACTTTCAGCTAAATGTGTGTGGTGGTTGTTTACACCCATGCAACTCTTCTTGCCCTTGGGGGGTTATGCAAGACACAGGCGCAAATTCCTACAGTGTTCCAAAGAAAGTGAAGATCGAGCTAGAAGTCAGCACTTTAACCTTTTATCAGCAGTGTTGTGTTTTTAAATGCAGCAGACAAAAGCAAAGAGAATTTATTAATGTAATATAAACGTGGAGCATTGGTCCAACATTCGTATTGTTACAACTATAGATTTACTCACCTCATAAAGAGCCTTGCTTCTCATGCACATAATGCTGTTAATAGTTTCTTAGCTCTGACTATGCTCAAAGCTCCACCAGCCTTTGCACAGATGTCTAGAGCTTATATTTGTAAATGTGTGGGCTGTGCATACATGTACTATACTTATTCAGCTTTTTCTAAACATTTTGTACGGTTTGCATCTTTCATCAAATTTACTAACGTTGTAGATTCCTCTGATATAAAAAAAAATATTTTGTGGATGTATTTTCAAAAAGGGCTGCATTTCTTGCAGATTTATCCACATTTACATTTTACATTTTATCCTCACATTTACAAAGTGCACAGATAGTAAGCCTCAGTGAAGGGTATACCTTTGGCACAGTAATTTGCTGTTTGTGCATTTAGTCTATGGGTTTCTCATCTAGTAAAAGCGTTAACAAGCTGAGGACGTTTGTTCAATTGCTGCAGCATGTCTGAGCAGAAACCCTCTGCCCTCTTTCCTGGCTATCTCTCTTGTTGTCTCAGGGCCATTGGTGCACCTGCAGAATTAGTATGCAGGCTGGATCACACACACACACGAATAGTTATCAGCACCCAGAGGCAATCATCAGCATGAGGTTAAGTGAACAGAAAAAAATATTGCCTCTATATTGATTATTGGAATCGACAAACACCTCCCACCGCCCCTTCTTCCGCCCGAGTGTGCGCACCTCGTCACGTAAATGTGTCGGTGTGATTGCAGCCGTAATCCCACACCTTCTGTGCTGACAAAATGCCTCAAAGCTTACTACTTTGTTAATAAATCTAATTAGAAAGTGGCAAGAAAGTTAAGAGCCAAAACACTTTGAAACATCAAAGAGTTTTTGTATTAATTTTTTTTAAGGAATTAGTGTAATCAAAGATAGGGATATGTTGCTTTGTCTTGCGTCATAAATCCAATTGAGATAATACATTACACCGTGAAAGGACTTACACTTAGGAGATAAATGAGTGGCAGCAGCTTCTCTGCTCTTACTTATACACAGCACTGTTCAAGAATAACAAGAGAATAGCAAGGTACATAACTATCACTGAGTAGACAATTAACTCATAAATGTCAGTCATTATCATTTCAATCCAATTGTCCATCAAAGCAATGCTACTCTTTAAAAAAAGCTGTAGTTAATTCACTGATGTAAAAGGTTTTGTGCAGTTCTATGCTTCATATTAACACTGACTGTTTATAAAGAAGGACAGAGGGTCAGGTCTGTAGATTTGACATTGTGTGCATTTCCCCGTGAAGGTGATTTGTATAAGACTTTTTGAATACATACACTGCTTGGTCGAAAATAGTTACAGAGTCTAAAATCCATGCTTGTACAGTAGGAATAATGAGTGCATCACTTCATCTGCCTCTCTTCTTCACCTGATGTGGACTCATCAGACCACATAACCTTCTTCCATCGCTCCAGAGTCCAGTCTTTATGCTCTCTGGCAAACTGAAGCCTTCTTTCCAATCACTGACACCACAGACCACCAAGAAAACTCTTAGTCTCACTGACAAATGAACTCAAGGGATTGAGACTAAACACTTTTGTGACCTTAAGGTTACACAGATGTTTGGTCCCAATCCCTTGAGTTCCCTTCACCTTGTGTTTGTGGAACATGCTCTTACTTTCACTGTTAAACATAGCTGTGAGTTCTACTGTTGTTTTTTTTTTAACAATTTGATTTCACCAAACATTTAAATGATTGCTAATCACCATCTTTCAAGATTTTTTTGCCAACCACATTTCTTCCTCGAAGAAGCTGTTTCCACAATATTAGTAGTTTCAGCATCTCCTTAGATGTTTTCTTTGCTTGATGCTGCCAGTAATTGGACCCTTACATATTAACATCTTTTCCACGACCACAGGATGTGTTTTCAGACAAGGTTGTTTAAGAAATGAGAAACTACTCACTGCATCAGTTAGGGTTAAATAACTAATATCATCCATGCAGTAATTATCCAATGGGAGGATCTTACCTATTTGTTTAGATAAATCCAGGTGGTGACCCGTTTAGTGTAGTTCTTAAAAGGAATCACTAATTGACAAATGAATTGACCAAAAGGGCTCCATTACTGCACAAACACTAACAAAACAGTGTGCTAATGGAAAGGAACTTATGGAGTGGTTGGTCTAATTTAATGCTTGTCTGTCCATAAAAGATTTTGTCACTACTTCATGTTCCACTGAAAAATTACTTCTTGGCTCCAGCAGTTGGAGTGATATGTAGTCTGGCATGTTTCCTCTTCTCGTTTCTGTTTTTATTAGAGTTGATTAGGCTACATTATAAGCTTTTAGCAAAATCACAGCTATTCAAAATATGCAAATTTAGGTTCAGTAAAAAGTTCATGCTTTCAAATAAACTGTCCTAAGAGATTTATTTATTTATTTTTGTTCTTAAGTGTCTGTAACGTCCAAAGTTTAAAACACAAGATGTTAGGATGAAGCTTTTAGGTTAAATCTTGTATTTGTTGTTTTCTAAATCTCCTTTCATTTACCCTGTGGAGATTTCTTTTCATGCCTCACAAACCGTGTCATAAGAGACATGTTTTTTCTTTGTGGAAAAGTGTGATATTTTTAATAACTCCAACTTTACCGGCTTGCTTGAATGTCAGGAAACTAATTTTGTGGAACTATCAAAAAAGGAAAATTACACTTACTTGTTTTTCTGTTGATCATCAATGGTTTGATACAAGCCCTAGTTTTTATTGGCTTTTCCCCTGACTAGCCCCATCCTCAGATTACCTTTGCCACTACTGTTTCCTCACTTACTTTACAGTCAGTTTTTTATTGGCTGTAAACTTTCTTGTATCAAATTAAACATGTTCTACAACAAACAGAGTAAACTCCCCGAGGCCTTTAAACACTTTAACTACGAGATAAAAACACGGCCTCTCCCGACGTTTACCAAAACGAGCACGTCCAAACGGCTGGCTCCATAAATCAGGTACATGTCTAACTGATTCTGTTGAAGGTTACCTTGTTTCGATGATGCGCACAAACAGCCAAATGCACATGGAACGCCGCTGGCAATGTTACAACTGTGACAACAAATGGCAAACAAGCGTGGTGTTGTTTATAAGATAGCTCGCAGCTCGGAGAGACGGCGCGAGGAGTATGGAGGGAGAGTGACGGCGAAGTGGGAGATGGAGCAACAGAGGGAGACGTGCGAGAAGATAGTGAGTAGTAGAAATAGAGAGGTAATAGAAAGTTGAAATAGGAAAAGCAAAAGAGAGAGGTGGATTAAAAGAGAGGAAGTTTAAGAAAGAAGCGCGATAACAAAGTAAAGAAAAGGAGACGTCGCGCTGGTGCGAAGTATCAAGAATATACCCAGTCAGACGTTGATTGACAGGCAGAAAAGCAGACATTCGTGCAGACATCAACATACAAGCACCGAAGTGTTTTAAGTGGCATATGAGCTGACAGCGGGACAGACTGGAGTCGACTGGAGCAAACAAGCAGACAAGAAGCTAAAGACTCCAGACGAAAATGCACTGATGGACAAGATACGCCTTTCAAACTGATAGGCAGCCAGACTGACACTCTAAATATTGCACTAGCGCTCCAAAGTGTAGTCTCTGGTCTGCCAGGTGACAGCCGTAGATAAGAAGACACATATGTCGATTTGATGTCAAGCTTTTCTGGTTAATCTTTCAGTGCTTTGTCCTCTTGTAACTTCCTGTGTAACTTTGTATGAGTGAAAGTTCGCCTTTGTTCTACGACGTAGCACCTGTTATTTATACAGCAAACACAAAAGTTTAATGGTAATTATTATATACTGATGTTTGAGTTAATGTTGAGGTTAACCTTTGATCTTTGATGTAAACCCAAACTGGCACACAAAGAGATAAAAAATATGCTAGAATTTAAATATTTGACCTAATTAGAGTCCAAACAGCTCTGTCTGCCTCATGGATAATACTGTAAACTGTTCTTGTAGTGAACCGGGCCTGTGGCTCTGGTGAGAGCAGTTGTGCTATAGTGAATATTCATCTAAACATGCTAAACTTGCGTTGGAGGGTAATAGTTAATGCTCTTCCTTCTTATCAGCCTCAGGACTTTATTGACCAATGCATAACAATCTGGGCTTAGCTCAAAAGACAGTGACGCTAGCCTGAAGGTTTTGGCATGAAAACTGGAAACTTGTAAAAGAGCGGATGTATTTTTATATATTTTTTTCTGGTAATTTCTTTATAAGTCTCTGTAACCAAATATAGTAGTATGTAATATTTATAAACACAACTCACTGGTTTACATTATTTTTTATAATACATAATGTTTAAAAGAAACATTTATAAGAGCACTTTGTTCATTTTCTAGACTATACAGTATGTTTAATGGCTTACAACCACTTAGTTAATGTCAACTAACTTCAACTTGTGTCTCAGCTTGTAACCCAACTAGTCCACTTACCTATTGCAAGTCACTGTAAGCCTACTGTCAGCTTTCTGCAGTGGTGTCCAACTCAAAGTGGTGAGGGGCGGCGGTAGTTAAAAAAAATCCTTTCAGGGGCCTAAAGTTGTGACAGCTTTTATTAAATTTTGAACGCAAGGTTTGGTCTTTAACACATCAGCTTGTTTTTAACATCAATTTCTTCATTTTAGGAGAATTTTAACAAGTTTTAGATGAATTTGATGATGTATTTTTTGGATTTGAAAAGATTTAAGATGAATTTGAACTAGTTTTAGATGGATTTTATTTATCTTTGTAGTAGAAACTGGCTTAATTAGGATTTTACAAACAACAACAAAAAATATGTCAAAATCCATCTAAAACACAGTGCCAAAAATATGACTTACCAAATGTATTACCGGGCCAAATCAAACATTGCAAAGGGCCACATTTGGCCCCTGAGCCTAGAGTTTGACATGTGTACGGGATAGTTTGCTGACTAACAAGTTATGGTTCACCTATTAGATGGTAACTTATTCGTTTTGGCGTTCAAAGACAAAAATTGCTTGTAATCCAAGTACATGTCATGTTCACATGCTTGGAAAGTTTCATGTCTAAAAACACCTCACAAAGATAACAAAACACTATAATAAACAGAATCAAATGTGAAATCTTCATTCAAATTCATTTGACAATGATCACACCCAACAATATTTGATTGATGGGTTGTTGGTGAAAAATCATAATAGACGACTGCATTGGATCCATGATGAGTTGAGCTAATATTAACAAAGAGCATACGTGATGTACTATTTTCCCTCTGCACACCACAACATATTTGTACTCAAAACAACACGATTGTTGATTTGGATAGAAGACAGAATTTGAAATAACATCGTAGAATTGGGCTTTAAACTGCACAGACAATAGTACAACAGTACAGAGGTTTATAAAGACATGAGAGAGTGATTAACAGTTTGAAATAGTGACAGAAATGGAGAGGTTTTGTGAATGAGAGATATAAGGGGAAGCGCATATAAGGGGGAGACAGAAGAGCGCTTGAGGGTTCAGAAAATGAATTTTTGATTTCTTGAATAATAGATGAGTTGCATGCATTGACAACCTCATAAAATCAACAAGGAAGTTTTAATTTTGTGGTGCTATCAATTCAGCTTTCAGCAAATCATTTTTAAAAGTAAAATTTTTTTTGTCTTCAACAGAGTGTCTTTTCCGATGTTTGCTCAATAGTTCGGCCTTGCACCGGCGACAGACTGCAATATTTCCCAGTTGATTAAATATTACTACGTGCATTGCCTTGCCCTGTGTCTAGAGCCAATAGCTTGAACTAATAAGATTCCAGACCACTATTTTATAAGCCACACAAAATGTTATGTTAGCTTTAGGAAATGGTCAGGTGTTGCAAGCTATAGTCTTTTTGGTCATGTTTTGTGCTTTTTTTTCAACAGCTTGAGTGACTAAGCAGTTGAATAGCAGCATGAGACTAAGATATCATAGGGCTTTAGCTTCCCTCTTAGCACTGGAAGTAGTTATCACAGTAAATTTATAACAGGCTTAAAATTATGTTTGTTGCTTGATGCACAACAAGCGGCATAGTCTGCAGATGAACTGTCGTGTTTGAAAACGTGTCAATTAGCTTTTGGCTAGCTGTCATCTAAGACTGTGCTGTCATAAAAATACAAGTGAAGATGATGCAAAACTCTGGATTTTTCTTTCCAGTCTAATTTTATTTCTCTTTTAAGGGACATTGCATAAACATCAAATGCATCCTACACAGCAAAAATATTGATAAATGACCGTCTATTATACGTTAAATCATAACACAGTTACAATACACTTACAACAATAAGCCAACACATGTTTATTCTGCTGCTAATCAGATTTATTTAAGTTGTTTTGTGTCTTCCAGGCATCAGCTCCTACGCAAATTTCAGTGTGTCCTACAGCACCTGTAGCGTAGCTGTCACCTAAAGAAGGCGTTTGTGGGAAAGCTGTCCAGAGCGCAGCAGAGCCACAGAGCTGCTCAGTACAGAGGATATTGTTGGAGGGACAGAGAATAAAAGATGGAGGAACAATAAAAAAGAAAGCACGATGGTACAGTTGATCATAGAGGAAACAGGGGCTGGAAGATTCAGCCCAAAATGCCAACACATAATGAATGAGACAAACGGGGAACACAGACCAAAGACAGACCCACAGTGGGGACAGGCGTCTCTGGCAACATCTGTCACTGTGCTCATTATTCCCTCCATCCTCCCCTCCACTCAAACACGCTCACTGCAGTTTATATCGTACAGTCATCAGTGTTTAGGGACAAAATGCTTTCAAACAGACTCCAAACGCTTACAGCAATACTAACCTTAAGCGTCTCATAAACTTTGACTACGGTACATTCTGAAGTCTCAACTATTCTGTTTTCTTTACATTGCTTGAGCAAGAGCAGTTCAGTTTGGTGCTGCTTTGCTCCAAACTGAAAATACTGAAAATACTCAAAAAACTACAAAATGTCATAATGTATCATGAAGTAAGACACACAATTGACTAATGCAAACTTCATAATGCTGGGCGTGTTAGTACATGTGCAAGCTTAGTATATTCTCTGAATAAATAGAATATAGTGCAGTGGCTCACTGTGTTTTCATAAACGTGTTTTCCATTCAACACACCCTTTTCATTTAATACGAACCCTAATACTACATTAAAAGGGAGTTATGTAGAAAATCAACCCTTGAGCATCACAAACATGGCCTTTTGAAAAGCAGCTTTTGCCTCTTCTGTGTTTAGCTCCATTTTTCATCCCAGGACAACTCTGTTTTATTGTAAATGTTGTGATCAAAGCCACAAAGGAATGAAAAACAGGCATTACAATGGCCTCACAAACGCAGCTTAAAGTACAACATGCCTAAGTGCCTATGTGCAGGGCTACTGTTATCAGCATCGGTCCAGCTTGCTTTAGGAGAGCAATGATTAGAGAGCACATGACAGGAGTGTTTGTATGTGTGTGGCTGCACAAGTGAAGATGTCACACTGTATGTATGCCCCTATAGCTTGTATTTGCGTGCAGGAATCCTCCCAATTGTGCTCCTCCAACTCTGTCAAGTAGCAATTGTAGCTAAAGTGGTAGAGTGAGGTAAGGAAGAATGGACAGTGATTGTTGTGTAGGTCTGCTGGGATGTTGGCTGGCTGCAGCTGCCTGAGGGGGAAAGGAGAGGACGAGTGAGGTGAAGGAAAGATTCTGGGAAATGCACAATGGATGGTAAGGAAGGACAGGTTTAGAAATGACAATCACCTCATTCTCAAAACAACATAACTTTATACTTTTTTGGTTCTGGCCGATGCATTTTGACTTCTTCACCAAAGGATGAAGGAGCCTTTTGGTGTTCAGTTTTGGTGCATCACATTTGACATAGACTTCATGCTGAACATTTTCATCTCAAGCAGGCTGGGGCAATGATCATGACTCTATAACTGTCATTTGAACTGTTTGGATCACTAAAGTACGACCATGTTTACAGTTCACTGTGCACTGGCCTCAAGAGCTATTACTCTTGTAACGGCTGAACAGGATGAATTCACTCAACAAACTTTACGTTTGATGATTTTGAGGATAATTGACAACTGTTATTCTATGTTTCATGAGATTACCGTCAGCACTAACACAGCTATTGATAAGCATAGGATGTGCTCAAATTGTACCCTACGTCCCACATACAGACACTCTCTCACGGTCATTTATCTTGTTCTGATTACTCGATAGCTTATGCACTCGGTAGCCCGTGTTATAATGTTTAGCCAGCTGTGACGCTTGGCTTAATGACTCAACTGGGTTCATTTAATGGAGTGGAATCTGTTGGAAATTTGAGACTTGCCAGATTCTTGGAAAATCTGTCAAGAGTGTGGGAAGGAAAAATGGCCACATGCTAAGAGAAAACAGCTTGTCTAGGATTTCCGAAAGCTGTTGATGGTATAATTTTCACTGCATGACTCAGGCACCTGGTTGTAAATAAATCCAAGCTATTTTTTTCCACTCAATGGGAACTTTTACATGTAATAGGCCAAAAACTTAGCTGTAATGACTGAACAAACTTTGAAACAACCAAACAAGCAGTTTTCAGTTGCTTTCCTGCCCCTACTGTCAAAGTGCAGGAAGCTGTCAAAATAAAGGGAAAGAAAGGAGTTTGGACAGGGTTGACAGATTGGAGTCTCTGTGGTATTTAACTCAGCAAATCCTTCCTCTGCACCCCAGAGACGAGACCTCAGTCTTCATACAGTCTATGTATTAAATGTTCTTATCGGCTGATGCACACTGACTCATCTGTTCCCAGGTTTCCGCCAGTGAGTGAGGAGGCTGCTGTTGGGACCCTTGTGGGAGTCATCATGGCAGCAGCTGTCAATCAAACCATTGTCTACTCCATCATCGAAGGCAACGAGCTCGGTGAGTGCCCTCCGAGCTGCTCACACGGGGAAACGCCTTTCTGAGTGGTTCGCTTTTTACCAAAAGCGTTGGTGATTTGATGGCAGATGTCTTTGATTTGGACAGAGCAGCAACACTCTATTCACCATATTCTTTGTTGGGTGTAAGCATGTTGATTGTGACAACAGCCGGTTCACTTTAAGTTGTTCACTTATCAAAGAGCCTTTTGATATGTTCTTTGTATTACACCACTGATGGTATAAAAGGATGATTGAAGGATTATTTAGACAAGATTAGTTAAAATCCACTTAATCTCTCACACTAAAGCTTTAAACTGTATAATGTTCAAACTGTATAATGATCAAAGACAGTTTTTTTGTCTTTAATGTGCTATCTGTCTGGTATATTTTCATAACACTGGCCTTTTGTCACAATTACAGCTACATTGCATTGAATCAGTTCAATTAATCTTTCCTAGGTGCCTTTTTGATGTATCTTAATGAGTAAGCGATAATAAGGTTTTATTTGGCATCACACCTTTCCTCAAGTGATTTAGAGCTTTAAAAAAAAGACTCAAATAAAATAGAGGCAAGAGTACTCATTTTGTTGGATCTTGTCTTTTAAGTGTGAGACCAAGTAAACATACCGTACACTGAGGTTTATCAGCAAACCACTGTTTTGATGCTCTGATTGAACTTTGACTCTGTCTTATTGTTGTGTTTTGTTTTTTTCCCAGGGATTTTTGCACTAAACAAAACAACAGGACTAATTTCCACTGCCAAACCCTTAGACTACGAGTCCAACTCCAGCTTTGTGCTCAAAGTAGAAGCAGACTCCATGGGAGTGGTGTCATCTAACCTCAGGGCGCCATCCAAATGTAAGCATCAACCCTTCTCCAAATAAATTTGACATACACTAGACAAAAATTTAAAAGCAACACTTGTTTTTGCCCCCTTTTTTCACGAGATGATCTTAAAGACTTTTTTTATGTATACATAAAAGTCCAATTTCTCTCAAATATTGTTCACAAATCTGTCCAAATCTGTGTTAGTGAGCAGTTGTCCTTTGCTGAGATAATCCATCCACCTCACAGTTGTGGAAATCAGGAGCATAATTATTGCACAGGTGGGCCTTAGGCTGGCCACAATAAAAGGTCACTCTAAAATGGGATGGGGGGTTATGCCTGCCCATAACATAACCTCACCGCCACCATGGGCAATGCCATACACACTGTCTGCCAGAAGACACCTCTCCACAGTGCTAGACACCATTGAATGTAAGCATTTGCCCACTGGAGTCGGGTACATCGAATTCAGATAAACTTCTCTGAGCTGTCTGGGTGGCTGGTCTCAGAGAATATTGGAGGTGAAGATGCTGGATGTGGACGTCCTGGCCGGGTGTGGTTGCACGTGGTCTGCGGTTGTAAGGCTGGTTGGATGTACTGCCAAATTTTCCAAAATGCCTTTGGAGATGGCTTATGGTGGAGAAGTAAACATTCAATTCATGTGCACTCTGGTGGACATTCCTGCAGTCAGCCTGCCAATTCCACGCTCCCCCAAAACATGAAACATCTGGGGCATTGAGCTGTGTGATAAAACTGCACATTTTAGAGTGTGCAGCTTTAGGCCATCCTGTACAAAAATCATGCTCTCTAATTATCATCTTGATATGCCACACCTGTGAGGTGGATTGATTATCTTAGCAAAGGACAGATTTGGACAGATTTTTGAACAATATTTGAGAGAAATAGGCCTTTTGTGTACATAGAAAAGGTCTTAGACCTTTGAGTTCAGCTCGTAAAAAATGGTGGCAAAAGTGTTGCGTTTAAATTTTTGTACAGTATTAAAGTGCTTAACATAATTATTGCTTAAGATTAGGACATATTATGCACTACACATTGAACGTGCTACAGAAATCATTGGCCCAAAAATAATAATCTTGACTTTATGTTTTGTCTTTACTATATTATGTGTGACTGGTGCATACAGTGGACAAGCAGCACTCTTTTGATAGTCTTTCTTCAATACTTTAGTGCATCTGGAATCAATCGAGTCCATCAATACAGATGCACTTGATAGGAAAGGCCAAAGCTGGCTATACTTTCTAAGAAAGCTAAGGTAATTTAAAGTAAACAACAAACTGCGGATGTTTTATCAGCCACTAATGGATAACTCTATTATTTATCCTGCAGTCCGTTGGACGGGTCTAAGTCTAAGAATAGAGATCATACTTGAAAAACTAATAGAGAGAGCTGGTTCTATACGATAGGTGCTAGTTTAAAGACTCTAGTTGAGGTAGTGGAACAACAAACACACAACAGGATGGATGCTGTACTGAACAACATGGATTATCCCCTGCATCGGACTTTTGAACCACAGAGAGCAGCCAGTGGACGTCTGAGATTAGTGAGCTGCAGGACAGAACTCAACAAGAACTTCTTCTTCCCGACAATAGGACTCTACAATTAATCAGGCTGTGGCAGATAAAGTCAGAGTCAGCTTATCGGAAGAGCGCTACCAACGGAAGTTATTTTGAATTGAATTGAATTTGAATCTGCACTTTCTGTCCACAAACACAGGGTCTACTGTAAGACACAAAATATAAGCTGTTAATTTGAAGCACATGGCTAATTTACATAAATCAACTAGTTTTGTGCATAAAACATATGCATATTAATGTGAGTTTAAGTCTTTCCATTTAGTCCATCTCCTGCCAATTTGCCAAACTGACCCTCACCTGTAACATGAATAATTACAGTCCTTATTCCAGCTACAGTAGGTGCCACCAGCAGCATTAGCCTTTACAAGGTGAACAGTAAGCCGATGGTAATACATTTGCTGAAATTAGATTTTGTGAATGTTTTTTTTTTGTTATCTTTGTAAAAATACATTTTATTAATACAATGTATTGCCAAACCCTGCTTTGCTGTTATTTTTACTCTGTAGTTCTGTCTAAACCCAAGTTGTCCAAGTTCAAATATTTTCTGGTTTAGGGTTTACATTAGATATTTGTTTTTTCACCTTTTTTATTCATCTGTCTATTATGCCTTTAGGCTACTCCTCTTTTTGACATAATTTCAATGCTTTTTTTCCTAATATGCTCCAATGACTGGCTTTTGCAAGTTTGGCTCACAAGCAGACGACAGGAGCGTCTAGAATTTTAAACGTAGAATATCAAACATTTTAAAATGATCAAAGTGAGAGAGATGTTATCAAAAAGTCTTTTCCAAACTGCCTCAGACATTATTACACAGTAGAGGAATCAGTAAGGAGCCAAAAGCCCATATACACATTTGCCTCATATTTTATTCCACATTGGACAATTATTCAATCTTTGTCATAATTTCTCTTATTGTCATCACCATTTCAGTCCATCCAAACTTCATTGGTCTCTTTCTAATTGCATATGGGATTCAAGAGTGACTTAAAGAGGGTTTCACACTTTTAATTGAAACTATAACTGGAGCAAAAATGTCCATAATTACTCTGAAACTCCTTGTCTTGCTCTTCCTCTTCATCATTCCCTCCAACACCAACTGTCTGTCTCTCTTTCACTCTCTCTTTGAAAACACATCTGCATTCTTCCTAAATGACTTTGTCCTCCTTGGGTTTCTCCATTCTTCTTTAACTACACTGTTTACTGCATGCTGCTTATTTCATCCCAGTCATTTGAATTTAAGCATTGTGCTGGGATTAAACTACAAATCATTGTCGCCATTAGCAAATCTCTTTAGATTCTTTTCCATTTGGATTTTAATCAGGCGTCTAATCGACAGGATTCGAACGACGTGTTAGTCTGCTGTTTTTAATTCGAGTGAAGGTTAGAATTGTAAATAGACATTTCAAACGGTTTTAGATGTAGGAAACCAGATTAGTGTTTGCAACTGGTCTGTGCTGTGAATGTTCTTTGTTGTTACCAAACTTTGTAAATTTTAGGCACTTGAGAGAAAATGTAGCTTTTGTTAATCCACCGATTTTCCATTTTGCTGTGTGCTGTAGAAGCACGCAAGCTGTGCTAACATTGATACCCCTCAAGCTGTTATGTTCGTAGTCTGTAACTCAGTAAGAATTAGGCTGCTCTTATTCCATTTGTTGGCTTTTTGGTTTTATTAGATCCACTTTATGAACAGTGCAGTATAGTATTCCTCATAGACATCCATCCTTTTAAAGCAGCACAATGTAACTTCTCAGGATGGTTACCCCCTAAAGAAAAAACTCACATGGGTAATCTCAGTGGGACTTTCCCGGATAAATAAAGGTTAAACATTTTTGGTTTTCCTGTTCCATGTCAAGAACCAGTGATTTTTAAGTTATTTTTTATTTTAGGCTTCATATATTGAGGTATAAAGTTACATGGTGTTGCTTTAATAAAAAAAGGAAAGCCTAAAGTGTTTGATGTGTAATTGCCGGATCTTAAATTTGTCTGAATCAGCTTATTTTTTAACTTTACTCTACTTTTCTTTCAAAGTACTCAACATTATCACCTTTTACTAATTAAAATTTTCTTTGAATGTGTAAGGCAGTCAGGTTCAAAATATTAATATCATCTTTAGGAATAGAGCTGGCATGCTTGTTAATGTAGTGCTTAGTGGTTACACCCCCTTGTCTTGTTTTTAGTCATCTTGCTAAATAAGAAAATATCATTTGCAAAATACATTTGTAGACTTCAGGTACACTTCAGGTCAAAAAATGTGTTTGTATTTTCAGAAAGACAGGGATCAATTTTCCACCAGGGGAAATTATTCATTGTCGCACTAATTCTGCACCTGCCTACATGCAGCACACCAGGAAAACAACAATAGCAGCTGTCAATCTATAGTCACAGTTGTAATGCTCTGTTCTGCCTGAATGTCTGCTGTGCATACACATATCTAACGTGTGCTTTCTGTGTGTTGCAGCTAACACTGCCAAGGTGGTGATTGATGTGCAAGATGAGAATGACCACGCTCCAGTTTTTACCAAATCCCTTTACATCGCTGGGGTTACGGAAGATGCCAAAACATTCACATCTGTGTTACAAGTGCAGGTACATAAACTCACAGTACAAGTTATCATGCTGTTTCCTGGTTACACTTTCACAGGTGAATGATGTTTACTTTGTGTGTCAGTTAGGTACAAATTCAGTTGCAATTTTGCTTTTTAATATACTCCTACTTGGCTTTTTAAAGCTTTTGTGCCCCTTTTTGTGCTGTTAGAGAATAAGCTTGTTTTTAACTTGCCCTCGTAAGACAGGTCTGGCAAAAACGCAAACGAAAAGCTCAGTGTGAAGCTGATTACAGTGTGTGTGTGCATCGTTTTCTTTACACAGAGATAATCTTCAGTCCACTTTGTGACAAGATTAACTGGTGAGAAAACTGCTTTTCCATGTCTACGTACTTTTATATATTTCATATCAATCTGAACAACCTGAGTGACTTTATTGAAAAGCTTTTTTGGTCACAAAATGGGTCATGTCTTTGAGCCTCTCTCTGTGAAGTAGCAATATGTTTTAATGAGCAGGGGTGTCACAGGAGACGCAGGCACAGTCCCTGGCAGAAAAGTATGCGCTTTAATATTTGATCAAACTTTTTAAGATCATTCTTAGATATTCCTCCTTCATTAGATTGTGCACAGCGAAATTGACAGGAAAGATAAGAGACGAAAGGAGCGCACGCAACAAAAACTCATTACAGTTTTGAGAGATCTGAAAACACTCACTTGAGAAGTTGAGGACTTTAATCTAAGCCATAGCTGTTTTTTTTTTTTGTTTTACTGTAACCTGTTCGGAAGTCACCTGACCTCTTTAAATACTTAATGCACTGGAAGAAGTTGTTGCTCACTGGCAGGCTCACTCACAGTGGTCCAAAGGGAATAAACCTCTCCACTGGAGAAATGAAGAAGACTGACGGTGGATAAAGATAACTGGCATCCCGCTGAGAGACAAACTGAAACGGACAGAAGACGGCAGGGAAGACGTACATGATTTATAGGTAGACGCAGACTAGGGATGATTGAATAAATGGATACTGACAAGCACACATAGGAATGCAGAGTTCATTTTACACACAGAGCAGTTTAAAGAGAGGATGTTGAGACTATCTAAAGGTTTTTCCAGTCAAAGCAGTACAGGAGTGCAGTAGGTTAATTGATCTCAAACAAGAAAGTGAAAAATCATACTGTAGTGAAAAGTGAAATGCATATTACCACTCATTTTACCTGGTCTGCCATTGTTTTAACAAGCAGACAGCATCATCAATTGGCTGTATTCTCACTTCTGATTGGATAAAATATATGAGGGACTGTGACACCTGCATGTTACTAAGCGAACACACTACAACAGTAGTCTCAGACAAAGCCAGCGCAGGCATATTGATCACACTGCAGATGAAGATTACATTAGCAATCACACTCATTACCCCCAAAAGATTCTGTTCCCATTTCTGTCACGTTTCATCATCCAAATGACTCAATTTTCTCTCTGTAACTAATGCAAAATACAGAAAAATTGAAATTACCCGTGAGGTTGAAGGCTTAATTTGTGATTTGTGTTCGACTGAGAAGGATATGAAGCTCATGCATTTTATTCACCGCTATTCATCTCTGTCTCTCTCACTGTGTTGTTGTTGTTCTTACTTTCATAGTAATTGAGTCATCCTCTGGAAATGACTGTGAATGACACTCTGGTGGGGAATCTTTGTCGAGTGTCTTCACTTTGGCAGTGGAGTTTCTGTTAAAATTAAGAGTGCTGATAGACTTATTGTACCTGCTATTTCAATCAAAATGCTTTATGACTTCAGGAAGCATTTACCTTTTGATAATATCAGTTATATACTTTTGATTACTCAATAGTGTTTCTAGCTAGAAATAAACTGCTCCTGGGGACAGTCTCCAGTGGTTCTCAACTGGTCTGGCTTTGGGACACTCCATCACTCCTTAAGGAAAAACTGCAACCCAAATCAAGAAACATTTTCAACTTCTCAGATTCACTTTGAACCTGACATAGTGCAAAATATTACAGTATCCAAACAATAAAATACATGTTTAATGACAAACCAAAATGACCAGCAGGTGGCGATGCAAGTTAAAGAAAACTTTAATTTTAACTCAATTAGCTGCATTTTAATTAAAACCAAAAAATGGATATGTATATATACTATAGCTGTGATAACCCTGCATCAGTGAATACCTACTGAACAGCCCTGTATTAATAATATTCAATCGTTAGCATTTAATTAGCCATTGACCATGAGGTTGTTATAACTTAACACTTCAGTAACTTCAGCCTTTTAAACAGATTCAATAGTGCTTTCATGCATTTCAGTGCTTTTACCCACTGAAAATAATTTACACTGCACTATTAAAACCTTTCAGCAGTAATCATAAAGCTGACATAAATTGTATGCATTTATATATTGAATTTTTGCAACTTTCTTGGGCACCCAAAGCACTTTACATGATGCTTGTGTTCTAACCCATTCACACCGGGATCAGACAGAGAGAGGGGGGGGGCTCAAAGCCTTCTCGGACTATCACCAATCTCACCTCTGCAGTCACACATTCATACACCAGTACTGGAGGCAAGGTGAGGTAAGTGTCTTACACAACAATAGTGTCAACCCGGGAGAGTGGGGTTTGAACCACCAACCTTACAGTTACAGGACGAGCGCTCTATCAGTGAGCAGCCACTGCCTATACATAACAATCACATTAACATTTTGGTCTGTAACCATCACTAGTCTGAGAGAGACCACTATTTAAGACAGAAGTTGGCTCACTCTGTCCGCTGTTACAGAATGAGACAGATTATTATTATTGACAATCTGTAGTAAAAAAAAAATATTAGTAATAAATAAATAAGTAAACATTAAAATACAATGTAAACAGTAATAACTATAACTAGAGTTATGAGAGTTCACTTTTGTACACTATATATTTATTTTTGCCTACCTATAATTTGTATCAGGCCACCCTAATGCAACAGGCTAGAACCGGCCCTGGTCGTGGCCCACTTGTTGAGAACCACAATAAGCTCATGTGGTACTTTTGTGTTGTGTGAGTGGATGTGTGATTGCAGTTTGGAAAACTGACATGACTCAGACATGAGCTGTACATGAGCAGTCTCTAGTCTCAAGGAAAACACTATTTTAAGCAAAACACAAAGTAATTCCTGAGCAACTCAATATCTATTAGAAGTATGCTACATAAAGATTTTGTAAAGTACATTATTCTTTTTGAGATTTATCTTTGGGTATTAAAGTGTGCTCCAAGGCTGTGTTTTTCCAGCACACCCGTGGCCATGAATCCTTCTGCCATAATAACACCCATCTAAAAGAAAAAACAAAGTAATGTAATGAAAGAAAACTCCATGTAGCTTGCTTTTTCCCTAACTCAATAAACGACTCGTATACAGCTACACTGCTTCTCCGAACCTGGACAGTTCTCCAGACTGCTTCAATACAGACATTAATCTACCACATATATAACTGAACTTCAATAATCTCACCATTTCTGTAAAATGTGTAAATCTATGAGGTCTATGAGGTTTACTTTGTCCATCTAAAACAATTATGAATTCGGTTAGGCTCTTTGAAAGAACTCATGGTTAGACCAATTTTCTTAGTCATTGTTGAGTGTCCATATCTTATATTGCTGTAAAGATGTGCATCTCCATAAGTGAGTCACTAAACCTATACTTTTACTATTCCAGTAGTCATTTCCTCAGTCAGCTTACCTCCATTTCCGTATTGCCTGACAACATGAAAATATACTTCTTCTGTCATTACCTTTGATGCTGTAGGTGTTTCAGAGCAAAATCTCTAGTCTACACTTTCAGCCTAGTCTCCTAAAAGAGACTGCAATAAATCAATGCCTGACTGCGTGTGCGTCTGGACGGGGACGGTATTGACATTTGTGTGTGTGAGAGAGTGTGAATGAGAGGGAGAGACTTGATAGTTAGCCAGAATGACAGAATAGATTAATGGACCTGTGTACAGCTCAAAGCATCACTTTACCCCCTGCTGCAGTGTCAGTGTGTTACGTCGGACAATACAAAAGCAGGTTGCACACAAATCATGTAAAAACCTTGGCAGTGACGATGATGAGTGCAGTGAAGGACATAAAATAGCATGGCTGTTGTAAAGCACAGTGATCATCTGTGTGCATTATGTAGCCGGTGGTTATTCTGATAATGATTTGGCCCATTCACTGAAATCCCTGTTTTTCCAGGCTTTTGATGAAGACACTGGTAACTACAGCGCCATGATGTATCGGCTCATCATTCCACCTCCTTCTTCAAGAGACGGAAGCAAAGACGGCTTTGTCATTGACGCATTCACCGGCGTGGTCAAGACGGCCATTATGTACCGCAACATGAGACGCTCCTATTTCAAGTTTGAAGTCGTGGCTACAGACAATTATGGGATAGGACACAGCAGCAAGGCAGAAATAGTGGTACAATTAAATCCAAAGTAGATGGAGTGAAATGATTACCTACATTCAAGTTTTAACTTTTAAAATTCCCTGCTTTTAACAATGTGGTGTATTTGCATTTGTTTGGCAGGTGTCTGTTGTAAACCAGCTGGACATGCAGGTGGTTGTGTTAAACGTCCCTCCAACTATTGTTGAGAAAAACAAAGACCGACTACTCAGGTAAGATGGAGTGCACCTTAAAGCATTGTACCGTTGTCTAATAAAATCCACTCCAGGTTTTAGCTGAAGGTTTATCTGCCCTGGTAAATTATTTAGCTGTAATATAAAAAAGTGTTGCGCCTCTTATTGATTTAGTTGTTGAGTGTTAAGCCTCCTTAAAGCTGTAATTGCTGCCATGGGGAAATCAAGAGAACTCGATGTAAAGCATAGACTAAATATTGTAAATTTTTCTCATAATGATATGTCTGTGTACTTTATTGCGCCAGACCCTGGAGTAGATAGTAGATATGTCTTCTTAATGTAGACCAAACTGTGCAAAAAAAAGTAATATATAAACTTTTTTATTTCCTGATTTTGTCACATGGACTTCTTTTGAAAACCTAAGCAAATTTTAATCCTTATGTGTAGAAGTCAGCAAAGACGCTGCCTGGCCGACATTCTACCCTTTCTAAAATATTGTCTCTCTCTTCAAATATTCAAGAGTTAAGCACTAAAAGCACTGCCCTATCGCCTCAGCAGTGCAGCTTACATGAGAGATAACCAGACTTCAATACAGCTCAGAAAGAACTGCTTGAAGAAGTCAGAATTATCTGGCTCTGCTCCAACTGTATTTACATCTCGTTTGAAGAATATGTTTTTTTTGCTAACTGCATCATTCATTTTGTGATGTGATATTTCTGTGCACTCACTTTTTCTGCTACACCATCGTGTTGATAAAGAGGTTATAAAGTACGTATCGTTTTTTCTCCACCTCCTGCTATGCTTCTGACGTACACATGTACACGCCTCTGCAGGACTGTTCGCGCTGTGAGCAGGTGTTTCTGGGGGTTAGGGGATCAATATATCGTAGCATGGTGCCTGTGTAGATGACGGGATGAAAAAGTGTCTATATGTGGTGTGGCTAAAGTCTAGTCTCTGGATAAACATGAACTACATCTTTTAACGTTCAAATAAAAAACTCATTCATCAGTATTTTGAAATTTGCCCTAAAATATATATATTTTTTCTCCTCAGCATATTGGAGCGGCACGTCCAGGATCAGATCCCAGGAGCTAAAGTTATCGTTGAAACTATCGGACCCAATCGCTACGGTGATGGAATGGAGCTTGAAGATTACAGCAAGGCAGACCTCATGATTTATGCTATCGACCCACTGACAAACAGAGCCCTCGCTCGACAAGAGCTCTTCAAGTAAGAAGAAAGCTGCCAAATATCTAAAGCTCTAAAATGCTTTTCTCAAAATATCATCTCATCTAGTCTTAGTCTCAAACTGTCTATTTTGTTTCTTTGAAGGTTCCTAGATGGTAAACTTTTAGATATCAACAAAGAGTTCCAGCCGTTCATGCCTCCTGGGGGACGCATTCTGGAGATCCGGACCCCTGAGGTGGTGACCAGTGTAAAGAAAGCTGTGCAGACTGTGGGCTACACTGAGGGGGCCCTGCTGGCTTTGGCAGTCATCATCATCATTTGCTGTGTTCCCGCCATCATCATTGTCATCATCACATACCGGCAGTGAGTATCATACTGTTGGATAAAATGTTGTATTAACAGCAGCACTTTAACAGAATCTGCAGTGGCAATGTATTAAAAAAAATATTTATATATTAGCAGCTGTGATTTCTGACACTTAAAGGAGCGTAACGGATGATCCAGAGTTTTTGTACTAGTGTGCCACCTCTGGCGTTAGCGGTACTGCAGCCAGTGTTGCACGTGTTCACTGTGCGCAAACAAACGAGCACAAACAAACAACAACCAAAGAATAATCTGCTGGTTTCGAGTGCGCTGGAGGCCTGTCCCTTCCCTGTGTTTGCAAAATGTATTTTCAACTTTGCCGCTAGTGTTGCTTTATTCACTTATAACGACAAATCAGGAAGTGAGAACCAGGTAAATGAGCACACATTATGTTACGTCCACTGAAACATTAAGCATTTTTAAAAAGCACAATAGCTTAAGAGTAATTTAAAAGAACTTAGAGAAAGTACTATAGTAAAGAAATGATTACAGTCAAAAAATGTAGCAGCTTTCAATGCTATATGAAGCTTAATGTGCTTTTGTTTATCTATAACCTCTATTAAGATTTGTATATCAAGATTGCTCTCTTCTTAACATGTTACCAGAGATAATTAATCAGTTTTACTCTCTAATATTACCCTCATTATAAATCATTTTTATAAAGGTAGACTTATTGTAAAGCAAAACTAACCTTTTTTATTCTAATGGCATTAAGTCTAACAAGTATGGCACAACAAATGCCAATCTACAAGAAATCTATTAAAGACCATTAAACCTGTGAATCCTTTAAAACCAGCCTACAGTTAGATGCAGACAAAGCTGGCAGCAGTGTCTTCCAAAGAATGTCCTTAAGGATGTCGCTTCCCTCCATGATTCAGTGTGGCAGCCAGTCCCATGGTGCCAAATCTAATAGTTTGTTTAGCAACACCCTTAAAAGGCACTTCATTTCATCTGTCTCCCAAACACACACAAGCAAGCACATGCAATATTTCTGAGAATCCCGTCTTGCAAAGATGATTTAACACCGGAATAGAACAAAGTAATCATCAGTAGCCTCTTATGTTCCTAAGTGACTGTAATGAAGACCAATTGCCTTGCTTGCTTGTAAATTACAATAAATAGACCTACCTAACACAAACAATTGCGTGATTTATGATTGGAATAATGACAAATTTTTCTGTTTGTCTTTGTTTCATCTGCTGCTTGTGTCTGCACCAGATTCAAAGAGTAAGTACTGCCTTCCTTGCTAAATATTTGTTCATTGACTCATTCGGTGTGATTTATCTGTTGACTTTGGGCGGGCAATAAAATAGATGAGTTCATGCGCTGACACGTGAAGGACAGCATATAATCAAAGAAATGAATCCAGAACAAGACAACACTCATTAGTGCTCAAACCTCTGCCAAAAGACACACATAACCTTAAAGACAATTTCCGGGAAAACATGACCTTGTTTTTGATTGACTACATATAATATTAATATCTGTTTGTATAACAGTAGATGAGCTGAGATTAAACATTTCAAATGATTGGTAACTAACAAGAGAAACTTTGTTTTTGGCCTCTGTGCTGCATGCCCCAAACATTTTTATAATGTTTTTTATTTATCTTTATGTTATATAATTATAGTCCTAGACTTGTGTATATATATATATATATATATATATATATATATATATATATATATATATATATATATATATATATATATACTGCAATGCGCTTAATCAGCTGTATTTGATTGGCTTTGTATTGATGTATCATTTTATAACAACCATTTTCATGAATATGTAATTACAGTGGTTATGTAGTTCAGCCTATCCTTATGATACAACTTTCTTTGTTTTTTTTGCATGAAATATGTCCTTACCCTGTGCAGGCGCCAGGCAGAGTGTGCCAAAACAGCTCGTATCCAGATGGTTCTGCCAACGGGAAAACCTGGGGGAGGCACTGCCAACAACCTGTACGAGGAGCTGGGTGACAATGCCATGTAAGTGAAGTGTGAAAGTGGCATTTTCAGCTGCAAGCCAAAGCACACACTTTAGCCTACATTTCTACAGCGGTTTGACTTGTCACGGTCCTCCTCATCTTCAATACACTCAGAATTAAACCTTTTATTATTTACGAATGACTAAGGGAAGACAGTAATTGGTTTAGGAAGATACAGAATGCACATGAAACAGTCACAAGCCACTAAACACTAATTGAATCTAAAACTAGAGAACAAACAGCAACATTTAGAAAAAAAAAAAGATATGTAGTTACAACTTGATTATCCTGAAATAAGCAAACAAACTTTTTCTAATGTATGTACTAGGAAGAGATTTATTTAATATCCCCTGGATGTGTGGACGATGGGTAAACAGAACAGAACTAACAAGAGTAAAGCAGACTGGCACAGGCTCTCCAGGACACTGATTAACACACATCTGCCTTTTTCAGATGGCCAGTGCAGTAAACAGGCTCAGGCACAAGGCAAAATGGTCCAGCAAATAATGCAATGGATAAAAGTGGTCGACTAACAGTGCACATTTAAGCTAGCTTAAACAGAAAATAATTACAGTACTTTAAAAAATAAATAAATAAAAAAGTAATCTAAATGGTTAAAAGTCTTCTAAACTTTTGCACTTGTGCCAAAGTGAGTTTTTGTGCAGATTTTCTCTCGACTATTTACATTTCTGCTGGAAATAAAAGTCTCACGTTATGAAAAAGTGAAACAATCTCATTAATCAAACAGTGTTTTAGCTGCGCATCAAGCTAACACTAAACAAAGCTCTGATTTTAGAATGCATTAACAGTTTCTGATAAACCCTGCAATTTTATCTTTACAAAGTTCAGTGACATTCAGCTCTTCCCTTGTCAGCCCTCCTCCTGTAATGCATACCAATTTTCTCACCAGACAAAAAGTCAATGAATGCCAGTGATCTGCCCAAAATATTATATTCATTTTGTAAATATGCAGCATCTCCACTTCGCTCTTCTTATCTTTTACAAATTGTTTTCATTGGTTGCTGTCCACAAACTAAACTATGACATTTTCACCAAAGACCTTACAAATTGCAGCATGACTTTTGAAACTTTGTAAGTTCAGTGACGTTAGCTAAAGCAAAGAAAATGCATTTTAAGTTGTTATTGGCAGCATGAAAATCTATATTTTTCAATTCACTCAAGTAGAAGGCCTCAAATGTTTTGTATAACTAAGGTTGCACTTACACCTTGTTTGGTGCCTTTCCAACGGACTGCGTTGCGCATGAGTGCGGTTCCCTTGGAAAAGTGTGAGTGGTGCCATACAAACATCAGTGTGCACCAAACGTGTGCCCGAAGACCCCTTCAAAACAGAGGTCCCGAAGCACTTCCAACATTAAAATGTGAACCACAAGCAAACCACAGACGAGCCCAAGTTGGGAGAACGTTGACAAACAATGTATGTTCCGGAGAGTGGAAAACACGAACTGCAACAAAAGGCCTTAACAGTACCATTTAGTCAGCCTAGCCCTGCAGCTGTGTTTTTACAAACTCACAAAAATCCATCTTCAACTGCTCCAAGCAAAGTATTCTAAGCAGCCGGTGTAACTAATGATGTGGTGTGTATTAGGTTTGAAGATGTCTGTTTTACCGTTCTAAATGTAAACTACATGGTCCTGCTCTGTAATCTGCCCGGTTTCAAATCTTTTACACATTCCCTGATAAACCTGACATCTTGTTAACCTGTGTTTATATTTATTTTTTCTTATTTCTTATTAACAATTTCCAGTGCTTTGGTAAAACAAGAGTCTAATAGTGATGGCACATTGAGCCATTGTGTTTTTTTAACACTCAAGGCAATATACAGATAGTTAATTTCTCATTTCCTACTGAGGCGTTAAAAAGAAGTTGAGAAGAACTCTTATCAGCATTACATGCATCACTGGTTTTCTGTCTGTCCATGATATGGTTCCCCACTCCCATTAACATGAGAGCAATTCAAATGCAGGATGGCACCAGCTATCTTTCTAAATGACAACAGGGGATTTCCAACTGTATGCCCCAGTCTGTTTATCTGGGAGTGTGTGCACGTTTGCCTAACCATCCTGAACTATCCCCTGAAAAATGTGTGCTGAAATGAGCTTGGATATGAGATAATTGAAATAAATGTAGACCCAAATTTATAAAGACCACCCTGGGCGATAATTTATTCTCTTGATAAGCTTCAGAGCATGTGTAATTGTTGTGGAGAGTGTCTTTAGTGTGCACAAGTGCGTGTGCGCAGGTGCGTGTGTTGGGAATGTGTGTAATTATGAGGATTTCTGTAATATTCCCATTTTCCATATCATCACCATTTAATCCCAGTAGAGCATAAAACCTTGCAAAGTGCATATTCTTAATTAGTGTCCATTATAAATCCCAGCTCAGTGGACATTTAAAGATCTTTTTCTTTCTTTTTAATTACAGTTAGCTGTTCTTTTGACAGTCTTGGGATTTAATGTCTAGTTTCAATTACCCATTTAAAAGTTTTCATCAGCACATTTGCTGCATATCAAATGATCCGTAAAGTTATGTTGTTTTTAGCTATAACTATTGGGAAAATTAGCACCAAGGCAACATTATTCTATTAAATATTTCTTAAAACTGGTTGTGTGATTCATCTGCAGAGGGCAGCTGGTTCATAAACCTTTGTCACCTCTACGTTGTTCCCGAGGGAGGACCCTTTAAATTCTGCATAATATAGATTGAAGTTGTAATGGCCAGCTGACTAACACATTATAGGAAGTGACAGAAAAACAACAGAATATTAAGATACTGAGCCCATTTGGACACTACTATTGGCTTTATGTCTTATGATCTGCCAGAAGGGACTGTGTATCATACAAATGATGCAGTGTAATGAAGTAAGACATCATTTGTGCTCAGCCATTCCAGCATGGATTAAGGCAACAGCATTTTGTCAAAAGACAGGAAAATGTCATATGCAATACCAAACTTTTCTTTTACAACTTCCACATTCTTGTAAATGAATTTTCTTGTCAATTTTGAATTAAATACTCACCATCTTTTTTCTACATCTTCTTTGATCTTAATCTGTGACTGACAGACAAAAGTGAGTTGGATGCTTAACACTTTGTTTCCTGCTTTAGTTTTGGCTTGTGTGTGTGCTGCTGTAGTTGCAGTGTTTTAGGAGGTCAGTGTTGAGTTGCCTATTGTTTGTGTGTTTCTTTGTGAAGTAGTGCTGAAGCTAGAACCAACATGAACCACCACGGGACCAATTAGAACTAGAAAATCAAGACCAAGCTACTTTTAGCTTAGGGTGTGCCCAAACCCAGCCTCCATTATAGTTTTCCTTGTTTTAACTTTTGTGGCAATACTGTCTTTTTGTTTAATTTCTCTTCACTTGTCTTTTAAAAATAATTCCTTTAATCCTGTGTTTCTGGCTAAACAACAAAATAACCCTCAATCCTCATCTATTTCCTCTCATTTCTTTCCTCATTTGTCTCCTAATGTGAAGTCTGTTTGATTTCATTTGTCTAAAAGCCGCTCCATCAGACTCCCTCTCATTTAATCTCCTCTATCTTTAGTTCTTTATCTGCTCTGCTGCTGTCACTTCTTTTATAAAAAATGGTTTGTTACTGCCCTGTCATGTAAATAGCTTTTATTCCTTATTGGTATTTTCACATTTCATTTCCATTATATTATTTGCATGCATGACTCTTACCATCTCCGTTCTGTCCCGTCTTCATCTTTCCCTCTACCAGTCGTTCAAACCACGGGAGTGCAGGGAGCTTGGATGAATGTGATCAGCAGCGTCTGATATCGGACTTTGCCACTCGTGCCATCGCTGCCCATAAGCAATGCCTTGCCAATGGACGTGGGCTCAACAAGCTGCCCAAGTCAGAATCTAATATCACTTTCCTCTCCGATGAGAACCCCCTCACAATTAAAAACCCCATTTACCATGAAGACGGGGGGCTGAGTAGTCCAGAAACTGGTGGAAGAAGCCGTAGAAGACGGGACCTTCTTGGGCATTTCTCCCCGACCAGGAAAGGCCTTCGCGAAGCATGGCTGAGGCTGAGTTCTTCTGGGGCTGACATGGCATTTGGAAGCTACAGTTGCGATAGCGGGTGGGTGTCTGGGAGTGGTCACAGCTGGACCCTCCCGACCAGGCTGCACCGCAGAGACATGTACGACGCCTTGAGACGACAAGTGGTCATGGACCCTGTGCAGTGGGAACTAGAACTTCTCAGAGCCGAATTCAAGGAAAGCAAAGATGCTGGGCTAGATTCTGGATTTGACCGAGGTTTAGATTCTGATTTGATGGGTAGTCCAGGCCTTGAACCCAAACTGACTGTCAAAGAACAAGCAAGGCAGTTTGAGCAACAGGCGCTCCAGGAAGTGAGACAGCGCCAAAACAGAGACTCAAGAGGGTCTTTGTCACCAGATATTGTACTTGCTGTTTTTCCAGAATCACCTCCGCATCAAAAACTTTCCCCTACTCCGTCAAATTCTGCTCCAACTAGAGAAGGTCCCCCAAGTATCATTGTTACCCTTAGTGATTCAGGAACACCACCTCCGAGTCACAAGCCCACTCCTCCTGTGCTACGACGCTTTGGGGCCAACCTTACAGGGCACACAGAAGACCGACTAGAAGTTCATCTAGAGATGATTCCCGATCCTCCTTCCACTCCTCCCCCGCCACCACCTCCCCCGTCCTTACCCCGCCACCACCTCCTCCGTCCTTACCCCGCCCCACCCCTACCATCGCTGCTCCACCTCCCCTCATCCCCTCCTCCGTTTCCTGCGCCGCCTTCCCCACCGCCCACAAACGTTAAACCAAACCACAGCGAAAAGCGCCCAGCCCCTCCTGCTCCTTCTCTACCTCTACCTCCTCCACCTCCACCCCTGCCCCCACCTCTGTCGCCATCACTCCTCCGGCCTTCCACCTTCGTCCTGCCATCCCTCTCCGAAGCACCGTCCCTCCGTCCGGTGTCCCTCCGCCTGCCACCACCGCCCCTCCTCACTGAACCAGAACCTCCAAGAAAAGAGCGCAAAGGAATCTTGAAGAACATCCAAAATATTGCCGAGATTGAAAAGTCAGTGGCCAACATGTTCAGCCAGATTGACCAGAAGCAGATCCCATTAAAGAAGGTCATAAAGAGCCGGGCCTCGGTGGGTTCACTTGACTCTCTGGACTCTTTGGACGCTATAAGCATTACAAAAAGTGGCACGGAGGGAGGAGAAGAAACCAGAAATGGGGTTGTGGGAAGCGAAGAAGGAAGCGGAGACGGTGCAGGAGAGGATCAGTCGGCTCCGCAAATTGAGCCCAACCTAAACATGAACTCCATTGTGGAGGAGCTGGAGAAACGCTTCCCTTCTCAGACTACGATGCTCTAGCCTTTGCTTTTTTGATATGTGAGCGCACACAGGGAAATGTCTCTGTGTTGTGTGTAGCTTCAGACGAGTTGTCATGGGACTGATGCTGAAAATAGCTCACCGGGACGCTCTGATGATTTAGAGCTACAGCTGTGCTTTTCTATACAACAAACGGGTTTTGCCTCCTAAAATGAGGTCTAGAAAGACAATGAAACACAGTGGAAGTTGGTGAAAGATGGGAAGTCATGCTCAGTTTTGACCTGAACTAGACGGTTCAAATATGTACTCCCCATTATAAATGACATTGTTTGGATGAAGTACCCCATATCTTTCTCAGCCACGTTTCTCTACCACATCCTTTTTTGGACATTGATAAATTTAATCAGAGGGAATTGGTTTTAATAGCTGCAGATGGGAACTGTTAGATCCAATGACAAGTGACAAAATGTTCCATGGTCATTAAACTCACATCAGTCATGGCATTCGATCCAGCAACAAATTCTAACTAATCAGCTGTATATTTGAAATTATGAGAAATGATTACAAGATGTCTGCTTGATATTTTGGGAAGACTTTTATTGATCATTGTGTTAAGCACCAAATTATAGAAACCTGCCAACTGGACTAAATCATTTTTGTTTTTATTCCAGATTTCTTGTTTGGAAAGTAGGTTTACTTTACATCAATATGCAATATTAAATGTGACTAAAGCAACATTTCATAACATAGCCATAAATGTTTGCCGTTTTTCTTTATAATTTGTCTTCAATCCATCTAACCATAGCTGCAACCTTATTTTTAGTTCATAAAGTTATGCGCACACATTTTCTTTTTTCATGTATGTAAATGGTTGCTTATACTGTGTTTTATCTAATCAGTCAAATAAAAGACCTGAGTTTTCTCACTTCTTCACTTATAATTTAGGATCACAGTGCACAGAGGCACCAAAGAAAAAAGACATTTGACAATTGCTTTTTTTCTCTTTGGCAGGAACTTGGCAGAAATGTACTTATTGTTGTTGTCATGTGTGGAACATTTGGAGACAGACAGAAGATTTGTGGTTTGGTAGTATTGGAGAAGAAATAAATAAATGGTTATGTGGCACTGAAAAGCCAACTCATTGTGGTCTAAAAGGTCACATTCCTAATGTCTACTATTCATAGTACCCTATCATGTTCCGGCTAATTCTCCCTGGCAGCATGTTTTAGACTGCAATCACCTAAAAGCCACATCATATATAAATTTAGAGCAGGTGATTTAAAGTCCTATTCATCTGCACTGAGCTTTTCTCATTGTTATACATTACAAACATCTCCAAGCACTATTAATATCATTTTAATGTCTATAAAAACAGTTCTGACAGAATGACATTTATAGCTGATAAATGTTACCTAAAAGATAATTCATCTGTAACTGTTTGCATTGCATAAAAGGGCCTTTTATTTAATGAAAAATATCATCTCAGTGAAATAAGGACACTTCTCATTTAAGTATTCATGGGTTCAGTAAAGATTTAGTGGAGAAAAGAAGCCTTTGAAGCTATAAAAAAATATATATAAATATATAACACTTTTGACATAAATTGTGATCTAGACGTACACCTCATGTCATCAAGCTGCGTTAAAAAGCTCGATCGAAGTCCTCACAGTGGAGGCGCAGACACACAATCACATCTGTTTTAATTCATGCAGTGAGGGGACTCCCACAAAGACAGGCCTGCATTAAACAGATCTCAGTCCGTGCTCGGGTTGGATTGAAAATGCTGTTTATCGACAGTTGCTATAATGCTCATTGTGCCAGGTTACACAAGCATATTCACAGTGTGATGTCTTTGTCTCAGAGATTGTGCTGAATTCTGTTCTTATTGTGTGTGTTTTCTCTGTGACATGTGTGGGAACATGTCATGAATTCATCACAGGAACAGCAAACTGTGTTTAGCTGACAGAAAATGTTGGAAAAAAGCTTTAGTCTCTGCAGGTAACGTGCTTGACACAATAAAAGGGGTGTTTGTTTAAGCTATTTTCTAAGGGGGGGTTTGATTATGTTGTGTTACGGTAAGTTCCCCAAAGTTTTATCTAGGCTAAGTTAGTTTTGTTCTGAAGTATTTACAATACTAGTTTTACTTTAATATAACCGAAAGGTTGGTGGTTCGATTCCCGCTGTCCCCAGTTCATACTGTTGTCGTGTCCTTGGGCAAGACATTTAACCTTCCTTGCCTCCAGAGTCTGTGACACTGGTGAATGAATGTGTGAGGAGGTCTATAGGTGCAAAATGGCTGCCACCACCAGTGTGAGACTGTGGAGTAAAAGTATAATGGACTCTAAAAGTGCTTTGAGAGCCATGAAAAGCGCTATATAAATCCAAATCCAACCCTTTAGTGCTCATCACTAAATAAAAGTAAATTCCAGGTTTACTTTAGATTTTAATTCAGGCCTAGGACAAAATATAGTTTAATGGTCCTTTCCTCTGTGAGTTGTGATGCACACTCTGAACCATCCCTACAATTATTGTCATGTTTGAGCAAAGAAAACATCTAAGGAGATTGCTGAAACAACTAAAATTGGGTTAAGAATTGCCCAGTGCATTATCAAAAACTGAAAAGATAGTGGGGAACTTGCATCTTTGAGGAAGAAATGTGGTCATAATTGTTATTTTGAATGATTGTAATCATTTAAAAATTTGGTGAAATCAAATAGTAAAAAAACAACAGTAGAACTCATTTGTCAGTGAGACCAATTGGGAAATAAAGGCTTCAGTTTGCCAGAGAGCATAAAGATTGGACTCTGGAGAAATGGACGAAGGTCATGTGGTCTGATGAGTCCAGACTGACCCTGTTCCAGAGTGATGCATCAGGGCAAGAAGAGAGGCAGATGAAGTGCTGCACCCATCCTGCCTAATGCCTACTGTACAAGCCTGTGGGGGCAGTATTTGATCTGGGGCTGCTGCAGATGGTCAGGTCTAGGTTCAGCAACGTTATGTGTCCAAAGAATGGGGTCAGCTGATTAACTGAATAGTAATCAAAGCTAAAGGTGGTCTGACAAAATGATAGTGTGTAATATTTTTTTGGGGGGGTCGGGGGAGTGTATGTGAAATACTGACAGATGGCAATGCTACAGATAGACTTACCTCCACAGTGTTCAAGAGAAACATTCTGTAGGTGTTGAATAAAAGGGATTTCCATTTGTAAGGATGTATTTACAGTATATAATGTAATTTTACAGAGTCCAAAAGAAAAGGGAAAAGCCACAACCACATGCAAACATGTTATCTGAAAGATATTTTTTTCTTTTTCCTGTTTTGGCATCTTTAAAATGAAGTGATGCAATCAAGTATCACTGGGCTTGAATGAAGACTTAAAAAGTATGGTAATAGGGTTATGTTTTGGCATGTGTTTGATAAAAGGTTTATGAACTGGACTAACAATTCACAGCAAACTGGGCTCAGTTGGAAGGATTTATAGACACACAGACCTTTGCAGAGATGTCATCCCTACCTGTACTTCCAAGTTTACTGTGATGTACAATAGCCTATAGGTGGACTCCTGGTGTGAAGAGGGGTATTATTCTCTCTAGTAGTCCTAAAGCCAAGTGTATTCTTTTTCCTTCCTTGAGACATTCTTGAAATATTTCTGTTATTTTCTGCTTGACTTGTAACAGAGCTGTGGTGAAATACTGTAGGAAAAAGACAAAAGTGCGGTGCAGCTTTAAAGTGTAATTCTAATACATTCTATTAGGCTAGGTGTAGATGACACAAAAACAGACCAATCATGTCAAACTGTTACTGTGAGTTTCATCAAAAGAAAACCTAATAATGTGGCTGTCAACACAAGAAAGACACATAGACTTATCTAAGCTACCATCTCCATGCAATGTTGTGCGGTACAGTTTATTATGATGCTTTACATGTGTCTTCATTGTCAAGAAGCCTATGTAAGTAAACATATAAATTCCAAAAAACATTTATACCACTCTTCTATAGGGGTATTTAAAAGTGGGAGCTACAAGCATGGTCACTACACTGTGAAAATGATGCTTAGAGAATGAATGATGGGGGGGTTATTAAGGTGTTGACATGCTGCCACCATGCCATTCTGAACCGCTTTGCTGGAATAGTTCTCTGATCTGATCTATGTACACACTCACACTGGCTGTAGCTGTAGGTACACACTGGCTGTAGCTGTAGGTACACACTCACATTGGCTGTAGCTGCAGGTACAGTCTCACACTGGCTGTTGCTGCAGGTACATATTATTATTACACCTGCCTATTTTTGCAGTAGTATTTAGCACTTGTATTTGTATAGTATTTGTTTCTTTTCTACCTCCTCCTTGGGTGGACACAAACCTCTGACCCTGACTGTGCTCCAGTGTGAGGACTCCCAGCCCATCTGTCATCTACCTTGATGTTGGCTGAGGTCCCATCGACCTTAAAAACACACACACACACACACACACACACACACACACACACACACACACACACACACACACACACACACACACACACACACACACACACACACACACACACACACACACACACACACACACACACACACACACACACACACACAAACACACACACACACACTGCAAATGAAAAGAGCCATTCTGTTCCAGGCTGCAGATAGTCCTTTTCATCTATTCATGTGTATGCTCTCATTCACTGACTTTTATCTGCTCGTCCACTCATGTGTCAGTCAAGGCACCTACTCATCCTCATGCCGTAATCCCGTCTTTATAAAAAACATAAAAGGTGACTGGATGACTCAGAATGTTCACAGACCAATATGCAAAAATGTGTAGGTCTGTGATTAATAAGCACAATTATTTCCATTTTGAATTTATTTCAGGAAACGTGTGCTGTTTGGAAGAAGAATCAGATGTGTCCTCTAAAAGTCACTGTTATTGTTGTGTGATACATCTTCATTTTGCCAGCTCATTACCTCGGTTTCACATGACAATGGACCCTGCTGCTGCACATGGACTGTGTGTTCTGCCTCTTTCCTTTATTTGACATTCATTTGTTTGTGTTATTTTCCCTCTGGATCTGTCTTTCCCTCCTGAATACTTTAGTCTCCAGTATAATTTGGTTTCTTTGTGTTTCAGGTTTGTTTTGTCATGCAACAGTAGGCTACATATTCATTTGTCATTTGCTGCTGTATTAAGTCTGGGGTGACCATATTTCCTGACCTCCAAACTGGGACACTTACATTCTTTCCAACAACCCACTACAAATAAAAATATGATGAAACTGCACTGGTGCATTTGAACTTACTAAAAAAGTAAGAAAATCTAAGTACATTATAGATTTACATGTTCTTAATGAACCTACAGACTCATGTTGAATGCAATTAGCATTTAAAGGAAAAACTATAATGTAGCAAATGAATAAAGTGACCAAGGTACAGTATATGGACAATTGTTTTGAGGTTTGCTACAGTGATTGGTATTTGTTAAAATGTGGACAATAGGGACATGTTATGTTTAGAACTGGGACATTGTTGTGTTTTTACAGGTATTTGTTGGGGCATGGGACAGGGAGTGTAAAATTGGGACAGTTCCCATTAAAAAGGGACACATGGTCACCCTAATTAAGTGTTTCTTGTCTTGGCAATTCTACAGATGATCTTTCAACACATCAGAATCCAGTTAAATAATCAATTCATTAGGCCTAAATACTGTATTTAATAATGGAGTATAGTAAATATTGAGCAACTTCAGTTTAATGTCCGTTATTTATTTTTTTGTTATTTATTTAGCGCTTTTCCACCAAGTAGACACTCAAAGCACTTTCATGAATATAAATTTCCTGTTAAACACATTTACCTATTAATATATTGTGGGATTGGGGTAAATTTAGTATTTGTTTGCTCAAGTGGTCTTTGTGCCACTATATATACACTCACCTAAAGGATTATTAGGAACACCATACTAATACTGTGTTTGACTCTCTTTCACCTTCAGAACTTCCTTAATTCTACGTGGCATTGATTTAAAAAGGTGCTGAAAGCATTCTTTAGAAATGTTGGCCCATATTGATAGGATAGCATCTTACAGTTGATGGAGATTTGTGGGATGCACATCCAGGACACATAGCTCCCGTTCCACCACATCCCAAAGATGTCCTGTTCGGTTGAGAGCTGGTGACTGTGGGGGCCATTTTAGTTCAGTGAACTCATTGTCATGTTCAAGAAACCAATTTAAAATGATTGGAGCTTTGTGACATGGTGCATTATCCTGCTGGAAGTAGCATCAGAAGATGGGTACATGGTGGTCATAAAGGGATGGACATGGTCAGAAACAATGCTCAGGTAGGCCGTGGCATTTAAACAAATTGGCACTAAGGGGCCTAAAGTGTGCCAAGAAAACCTCCCCCACACCATTACACCACCACCACCAGCCTGCACAGTGGTAACAAGACATGATGGATCCATGTTTTCATTCTGTTTACGCCAAATTCTGACTCTACCATCTGAATGTCTCAACAGAAATTGAGACTCATCAGACCAGGAAACATGTTTCCAGTCTTCAACTGTCCAATTTTGGTGAGCTCCTGTAAATTGTATCCTCTTTTCCCTATTTGTAGAGGAGATGAGTGGTACCCTGTGGGGTCTTCTGCTGTTGTAGCTCATCCGCCTCAAGGTTGTGCGTGTTGTGGCTCCACAAATGCTTTGCTGCATACCTCGATTGTAACGAGTGGTTATTTCAGTCACAGGACTGCCACATACTGGATGTTTTTCCTTTTTCACACCATTCTTTGTAAACCCTAGAAATGGTTGTGTGTGAAAATCCCAGTAACTGAGCAGATTGTGAAATACTCAGACCGGCCCATCTGGCACCAACAACCATGCCACGCTCAAAATTGCTTAAATCACCTTTCTTTCCCGTTCTGAAATTCAGTTTGGAGTTCAGGAGGTTGTCTTGACCAGGACTAAATGCACTGAAGCAACTGTCATTTGATTGGTTGATTAGATTCTTGCATTAATGAGAAATTGAACAGGTGTTCCTAATAATCCTTTAGGTGAGTATATATATATATATATATATATATATATATATATATATATATATATATATATATATATATATATATATATATATATATATATATATACAGAAAGACAGTAGGGTGTAAAAACATTTAAGCATGCTGAATATTCTGGCTAACGATTGCTAGTTCTGTTAGCTTAGAGCAGAGGTGGGCAATTATTTTTCCTCATGGGTCACATTCGAACATGGTACTCTCGTGGAAAGCCGGGCTGACACTCATTTATGCTAAAAAAACATTTATTTTGCCTTAAAGTTTGAATTATAGACAAAACGATATGTGTAAAAATAACACTGAATATTCATTCAGCTGCACCCTCCCCAGTTTCAGATCCACTCTTTACAGTTTGTTCTAAAACCAGTAAAAACTATCTCTCGCTGAGAGTAGAGATGCTAGCTTTAGGAAAGATTGTTACAATTTGGAGGATGTTGTATAGTGGAATTAACAGATTACTGCAGAATATTAAAGGAAAAAGGAGTTTAATCATCAATATAATTTTAGTCAACGCTCGGCAGGCCATTAAACAGCCCAACATGATGCCTTTGGCCCCCGGGCTTTAGTTTGCCCACCCCTAGGCTAAGAGCATTTAACACTTTCCTGCAATATGGAGGCTGTTATATTTCAGAAAGTTCATTAAATACAGAATATCTGTTGCTTTATCTATTACAGCCCATTAATCTATATATAATAAAAATAGATTTTCCCAATATATGCTCTGTAAACTATAAAACCCTTCAGCTTACAAGATAGCTTACTTAATACACATGTAAAGGCCACATACTCCGCAAGAACAAGACATTTGATCTCGCTCCCAGGGCTGCCCTGGTTTAGGAGTTGTCGTTCTTCTTGACACATCGTCTGAGCAGAACTTTTTTCTTGTGGGTGTCCAAGAACTATTGTGTGATTGGCCAGAAATTTGAAGTGGGCATGGTTAATGAGGAAAAGCGGGAAGTTCTGCCGTAGAGTTTATCGTGAAGTATGGAACGTCCTGGTCAGACCTAACTTTGTTTTTGTTCTCGCCACCTCTGCTTCTTGCAGAGTATGTATTGGCTTAAGCTGAATAATATGACTCTTAATCCACCAGTCTTTGGTTAATTCTCTATTTGAGTTATATGTTCCTTTTTATTTGAATTTGAATTAACATCAGAAAAGGCACACAAGGTAACAGACTGAGACAGCAGAAGGACCACATTTAGCATTGCGCAAGGTAAAAATCATAATTTTGTCTGTGGAGTCTGGTGGCTTTAAAGAGCACTTTAAAGGGCTTTAGTTCCCAGTTGGAAAGGGCAGTTTGCCCCAGACTTCAACTGACATTGATTTTTTTTTTTCTGCCTGCTAAAAATGTTTTGTTGCTGACCAGCGCACAGCCCAAAAATACTAAACTAACCCTTTCAAATCGTCATTTGAGCTGTGTGCCTCCATCATACACATCCAATAAAAAAAAATGTCTCATGTTTAAAAATCATTTAAATGTATTAATGACCTGTAAACAGAGCGGACACTGATGAATAAGGGTTAGACTCCCCAGATTCTTATCTTCAGTCAAAGTTCAGTGAAAAGTTCATAGTTATTTTTGTCAGTAGGTTTTTGTACAAATATTATTACATTTCAAATGCTTGATTGGCGATAACTCCAGTTCTGTTATGGTTTATGCAGATGCTCATTAACCAAATGGTTTTTATGTATGTAAATACTGAAGCCATTATTGGAATTGTAAGCAGAAACAAAACAGCACAATAAGCAGTAATTATGAAAATTATCACTATTTTACAATAGCACACTGTGGTCTAAATGTAGGAAAATATTCACTGATGAAATTTTCTCCTCCATTCAGGCGCGGATATGGCCAACATGAGGTATGTGCCATTGCATGAGTGTTCCTTGTAAGTTTTATTCTTTTATTTTTATGTTCCTTGTATGAGTTACTGTTTATGAAGTGTTTTTGGTGCTTGCATGCAGTCAATGCCCGCTTTCTTTACTGCCTCTGGATGTTGCTCATTAAAGTTTAACATTGATTAAAAATATCAACCAGGCTTAGGAAACTTAACTTTTTAATATGCTCAATGTTAATTTAAAGATTTTGTTTGTGCAAATCAAAGTCATACCAAACTTATAATTCAACATCACTATAAGTAATGAAGAAAATTGAGTACTTGTTTTAAAACAGTTGGATTCTGCAGTGTTTTTGCTAAAACCTTCCTTTTGTCATGTCATTTGCTGCTTTTCTTTCTTCTGACAGACGCAACAGCTCCTGCGTCCTTCTCTGCTCAGACCTGAGGTACTTTGCCTTAATCGCTGCTCTTTTTTCCCCTTTTTCTTCTGCACCTGATGACTTATTACCATCAGATCCTGATTTAAGCCTAACAAACGGTGTCTCCTCAACAGGAGTTATCCATGGAGTCTGGCATTGACCCGGGTCAGGACTACTACACACAGGATTACTACAACTATGACCATGGGTGAGTCTTTCACAAACACATTCAGACCAGGTTGTCTCCATTAACAAAACATTCTAGTATGTTGGTGTAAGGGTAGGACAAGAAAACAGAAAAATGTATAATGAAAGGTTTATATGTGTTGCCCCTGTACTGACTGTATGTCCACAGTGAGTACATGTCTACACAGTGAGTACATGTCTACAGTGAGTACATGTCCACAGTGAGTACATGTCCACAGTGAGTACATGTCTACAGTGAGTACAATGTACAGTGAGTACATGTCGACAGTGAGTACATGTCTACACAGTGAGTACATGTCTACAGTGAGTACATGTCCACAGTGAGTACATGTCCACAGTGAGTACATGTCTACAGTGAGTACATGTACAGTGAGTACATGTCGACAGTGAGTAGATGTCCACAGTGAGTAGATGTCCACAGTGTGTACATGTCCACAGTGTCTACATGTCCACAGTGAGTACATGTCTACAGTGAGTACATGTCTACAGTGAGTAGATGTCCACAGTGAGTACATGTCCACAGTGAGTACATGTCCACAGTGAGTACATGTCCACAGTGAGTACATGTCTACAGTGAGTACATGTTGACATTGAGTACATGTTGACATTGAGTACATGTCCACAGTGAGTACATGTCTACAGTGAGTACATGTACAGTGAGTAGATGTCCACAGTGAGTAGATGTCCACAGTGTGTACATGTCCACAGTGTCTACATGTCCACAGTGTCTACATGTCCACAGTGAGTACATGTCCACAGTGAGTACATGTCTACAGTGAGTACATGTCTACAGTGTGTACATGTCCACAGTGAGTACATGTCTACAGTGAGTACATGTACAGTGAGTACATGTCGACAGTGAGTAGATGTCCACAGTGAGTAGATGTCCACAGTGAGTACATGTCCACAGTGTGTACATGTCCACAGTGTCTACATGTCCACAGTGTGTACATGTCCACAGTGAGTAGATGTCTACAGTGAGTACATGTCTACAGTGTGTACATGTCCACAGTGAGTACATGTCCACAGTGAGTACATGTCCACAGTGAGTAGATGTCCACAGTGAGTACATGTCCACAGTGTGTACATGTCCACAGTGAGTACATGTCTACAGTGTGTACATGTCCACAGTGAGTACATGTCGACAGTGTGTACATGTCCACAGTGAGTACATGTCCACAGTGAGTACATGTCGACAGTGAGTACATGTCTACACAGTGAGTACATGTCCACAGTGAGTACATGTCTACAGTGAGTACATGTCTACACAGTGAGTACATGTCTACAGTATGTACATGTCCACAGTGAGTGCATGCCTACAGTGAGTACATGTCGACAGTGAGTACATGTCCACAGTGAGTACATGTCCACAGTGAGTACATGTCCACAGTGAGTACATGTCGACAGTGTGTACATGACTACAGTGAGTACATGTCCACAGTGAGTACATGTCGACAGTGTGTACATGTCCACAGTGAGTACATGTCCACAGTGAGTACATGTCCACAGTGTGTACATGTCCACAGTGAGTACATGACTACATTGAGTACATGTCCACAGTGAGTACATGACTACAGTGTGTACATGTCCACAGTGAGTACATGTCCACAGTGTGTACATGTCCACAGTGAGTACATGTCCACAGTGAGTACATGTTCACAGTGTGTACATGTCCACAGTGAGTACATGACTACATTGAGTACATGTCCACAGTGAGTACATGACTACAGTGTGTACATGTCCACAGTGAGTACATGTCGACAGTGTGTACATGTCCACAGTGAGTACAAGTCGACAGTGAGTACATGTCGACAGTGTGTACATGTCCACAGTGAGTACATGACTACATTGAGTACATATCCACAGTGAGTACATGACTACAGTGTGTACATGTCCACAGTGAGTACATGTTCACAGTGAGTACATGTCGACAGTAAGTACATGTCCACAGTGAGTACATGTTCACAGTGAGTACATGTCGACAGTAAGTACATGTCCACAGTGAGTACATGTCCACAGTGAGTACATGTCCACAGTGTGTACATGTCCACAGTGAGTACTTGTCAGTGAGTACATGTCCACAGTAAGTACATGTCCACAGTGTGTACATGTCCACAGTGAGTACATGTCCACAGTGTGTACATGTCCACAGTGAGTACTTGTCCACAGTGAGTACTTGTCAGTGAGTACATGTCCACAGTAAGTACATGTCCACAGTGTGTACATGTCCACAGTGTGTACATGTCCACAGTGAGTACATGTCCACAGTGAGTACATATCCACAGTGTGTACATGTCCACAGTGAGTACTTGTCCACAGTGAGTACTTGTCAGTGAGTACATGTCCACAGTAAGTACATGTCCACAGTGTGTACATGTCCACAGTGAGTACATGTCCACAGTGTGTACATGTCCACAGTGAGTACATGTCCACAGTGTGTACATGTCCACAGTGTGTACATGTCCACAGTGAGTACATGTCCACAGTGAGTACATATCCACAGTGAGTACATGTCCACAGTGAATACATGTCCACAGTGAAGAGTGAAACAAAGTGAACACTGAGGACATACCTTTGACCTGCAGCAGTAACTCATCGGGTTTAGCAGAGCTCACATCAAACACATTTCTGCCTCCTCTTGGCTGGATGTGGCTGCACGCTGCACCTGATTTTTGCTGCGCTGTTTTGAGCCCTGTGGCAGATGCTCTTTGATACGGAGCTACCCGTGTCACTCGGCTGGCTGCTGCAGTCCTGACTCCGGCGACCCGCCTCGCACCAACTGCCTCTTGTGTACATCACCACCTCCAAAAATTTTAAGACACAAGGAATTTTTTTTCAAATAGCACGCACAATGCTGTATTTGTCATTTGTGGACACCGAAGGTTGGAAAAGCAATTTAAACCTATAGCAACACATTAGATCAAAGAGTTCATAAACAGGACCTCTGAACACTTACTCCATCCCCAAATTAGTGTATGCCTGGGCTGCCATCTGTGATACATTGTGTAATTTTTATTTTTTTTATCATTTTAGCTGCAAACTCCCGGGAACTTGATTTTATCCCGCCACCCACACTTCGATATAAATAAATAGCGCCACATACTCAGACTCCATTCATACCCCAAATGCTCTCGTGCTCATTCTATCCCACACGAACACATACGCACAGCTCGAGCATTGCAGGAGTGTAGCAGCTAATCAGGCAGCCAGCCGTGGAGCCAGACAATGGGCCAGATGCTGCTGGCTTACAGCAACATCCACAATTTCATGTCTGACTCTGTGAGCGCACACCAACAAGAAACCACGCTCTGTGACCCTGTGGGACTCAGATCTAATTACTGGATTTGTTGCAGTTGTGAATGGGATGTTTGAGGTTTTTTATTCATTTTTACAGTATATGCTAACAAAACTAAACGGCCTCTAGAGAGCGAGAAGTTTTACTAGCTGCCAATAAGACTGCATATTAAGAGATTTTCTAATTTTACTCTTATGACTGGATTTTCTTGCTGGTATTGCGCATTAGAATTTTGAAGTAAGACTTTTGGTGCTACTTCTTCTGACTTGGCTGAGCATAAACAAATAGATGTAAAGCTAGTTCTTGCTAGCCAGGTGGGTTGGTTAACCTTAATTGCTGTAAAAAATAATAATAAAAAAATTACAATTAGTACTACTACTTATTACTACTTGCTTGCATAATTTTGTACAGATGCAAAAATAACCAAACCAAACCGGTTGTGTTTGATGCAATGAAGATAGCTTTACATAGTTGCCCTCTAGTAAAACACTTAATGCAGTGCAAAAAAAGGATTAAAGATGGCTCTCCCTTCTGTTCCTGGCGTGGGAGAAAAGCAGTGCGAAAGTCACGGAGCTGATAGGTGTGACTGACACTCACACCGAAATGTCATGAGTGATGTGGCAGAATGAACTCATCAGTAAAACTGCTCAGGAGAAAAAGAGAGAAAATGAAAGTCAATAAACATTTTATTTCATTGGGGCATACAAATTGGGTTTAATTTGACAATTCAACGCTAATAAGGCTTACAACGCTTGAATTTTGTGCCATGGGCCAGGGCTATGTTGCGCGACTGTGGGTGTAATCTCCCGGACTGGGACTCTTCATTAAATAATCATTTAACATTTGGATCCTCTACAAAAACAGGCCACTGACCCAATTTAGTCCATTTGAGTCCACACACAGAGCTGCAAAAACACTATGAAGTGTGGCTCTGAGGCCAGTGCAGGAGCAGAGGCAGCTTTGTACTAATTATTAGATCATTACTGCCCCCTAGTGGTTATGTGTAAAGGAGAGCCCAGCCGGTATGTAAAGTAGCCAGTGTCTGTGCGCTTGAGTGTGCATCTGTGGGTAATGACTGTGAAATCCTATAAGCAGGTTTAGCAGAAGGTTAAGACTCATTACATTAGTGTGTGGACTCACTGTAAAAGCTACCTCATTTTAACCGCCACTGACCACTCCATGTAATCTGGCTTAGCATTTTCCTCTTTCCATAATACACCACTCTTCACACTCCATTTCTACATCACCTGATACTTACAGTAATAGGCCAAACACTAGCACAGCTTTTCTGCAGAAGCCTTTGGTTTTTTTCTTTACTGCTTAGAGAAGAGTTACGAGTGAAACAGACTGTATGCATACCACATATACCTGCTCAATCACAGAGGGACATCATGTTTGCAGGACAGGGTTTTAAAAGATGATCTTGTTGACCTGCTCACTCACAGATGGTTGCTGCAGGGCAAAGTTCCCATGGGCTGATGCACAGCTCTGTCTTTTGGACACTGAGGTCCTGAAGCGCTTCCAGCAATGTCCAACAAAGAAAGACAAAAGGCAGGAAAATTGATTGTATTGATGTCTTCTAACAAAATGTCTCCTGGCTACAAAATGCTTTTTTTTTTTTTTTTTAGCTCAGGCTGGTCATTTGAATCCTAGTTGGACTGAAAGTTGAATTAGGTCTGTAACAGGGATAAACAAGGGTGGACAGACTGAGTGATAATGTGTGTGTAGCAAATGGAATGTGTGAGATCAACATGCACCAGGACAGAACTCACATGAATTAGTTTGTCCCTTCTGCCATAAAGAATAGAGCAATTTAAATTTTCCCCTCAGAGATTCTTTTAATTCTAATTTTTAGGGATTGCATATAAACGACAGAAAATCGAATATATAACAGTTTGTGTTATTGTCTTGACTAATACAGAATGAATATCTCATGCCAATATGAACCATCCTTTGTTGTATTAAATGGTTCTTTTCTCTGTGAGCAGGTATGAGCTTCCTCAGTATGGGAGTCGCAGGAAACTAATATCACCCAATGGACCTTATGATGAATATGGAGAGGTTGTAGTGGACGATGATGGCAGTTATTACTACAGCCCACAGGAGTCTGACGGAGAGGTACAACAAAACACAATCACTGCAAACACAAGACATGAATACTGAGGAGTCTACAGTACATTTTTAACTGGATTAAGAGGAGTAAAGGTTTCGGGTGCCTTGTACATTTTAAAACATGTTTTAAAATACTCGTCTCTTCGGCTGTACTATGTCTCACTTGCTTATTTTATGAACTTGAATTATACTTGAAATATTATGACAACAGGTGAAGAGGCAGATTCAAGGAGGTCGACAACCCCCCAATTCTAAAACCCACCAACCTCACCCTCCCACTGCAGCCTCAAGAAAGACCACTCAAACCGAAGACGGCAAAACACAAGTGTCAGAGAGTGAGAACACAAAGCCGAAGAGTGCCGTGGCCAGGTTAAAGGCCATGATGAAAGTGAGCACGCTGTTCTCGTCGATAAGTAAAACAAACGGACAGCCGCCTGCTGTTCATCCGCCATGGAGCAAAGCCAGGATAGGACCAATGGAGAAGGGAAACACTGTGAAGGAAAGGCCCAGAGTGGAGAGAGGGTCAGAGAAAGCAGAAAACGAAGTGGGAGGACATTGGGAAACTAGAGATGGAGTAACAGAAGGAGGGATTGGAAGAGGTTACCAAAGAGGAGCAGTGAACAGTGGCTTGAGAAATGGCTTCGCAGGAGGAGTTGGAGCTCAAACAGAAAACAGGAAAGTGGAGCTCCCCGGGTTTCCATCTTCGAGCTGGTCTGGCAGCGTGAACGGCGGAATGCTCATCAACGGGAGTTATTTCCAAACGTTGAATGAAGCCAGCAAACCAGCGCCAACGAAACAAAAGCTGAGTGAGGCCTTGAGTCTTATCAGCCTCAGCAGAAGGCTCCAAGGAGCAACCGTGGCGGCGGACTGGGACACAGGACGAGAGCCATATGGTTCCATAGGAGATAGGAGCATTTCTGCGTCAGTATCCAGTGCATCCTTGGAAGAATGGAGAAAGCAGTGGAAGAGTAAACAGGGAGCTGAAAATGGATTATCAGAGGAATGGTGGAAAAAAGAGGAAAGGTTACATAAAACGGCTCAGCAAAGGGCTCTGGAAAACAAAAAATCTCCACCCAAATCCTCCAAAACAACAAGCCGATCCTCGTCAATTGTAGCCAACAAAGAGGAAGGAGAGAGTTCCAGGGATTCAGAAGAAGACAGCTTGTCCAAAACTGAAACAGAGTCAGAAATAGAAAAAGAACAAGACACCCCTGATACAACAGAAGAGTCTGGAAGTGAAGACGGGGAAAGCTCAGAGATTGAGTCGGACAGTGAGACGGAAAGGACAGAGTCAGGCAGAAAAAGCAGAGAGAGCAGTAAAAGTGCCAAGTCGAAAGAGAGATATTCTGCTTCCAGAAGTTCGTACTCAAGGCCCAAAACTTCCAGACACCATTCCCATTCAACAACAGAAGATGTGAGCGGGGAATCAGATGAGGAGGAAGAATCCCGAAAGTCCTCATCAAGTCGGCGTAACTCTGACGACCTGTCTCCAATCATGGAGGACAGCGAGGAGGAGAACAGCAGCAGCCAAGATGAAGGCGAAGATTGAAATGCAGAGGAGGTCTTAGCCCCAAAGACTAAACTTTGGCACAGAGTAAGAAATTGGTGAAAATGCCTGGATTGAGTTTGCAGTGATTACTCGACTGAAAAGTATTAATGTAATCTTAGTCTTTTTCCTTGTTTGGTGTGAAGTGGCTGCACGTCCTCCGCTGCCCTCCTGCTGAATCTCTCTTTCTCTGATTAGGATCATGGTCTTTATTTTAAACCTGTCCTTGTCTAATGTACAGTCTCTCTTTTACTGATATCTTCTTTTACCTAACAGAAGATTTCTTTGCAGTGCTGTGCCGTGACCTTATGTTGCACTTTTGTAGCTTTTGTTATTCTCTTTCTGTGACACTGCAGACACATAGTGGTTAAATTATTACTTGGTGTTGTGTCAGAATTGAAAAGCACAAGATGTCAGTAAAACTTTTTTTTTCTTTTATCCAGCAGGGAAGTAGAAAGCGTCGAATCAAGTTGGTGTTGGACCGTGAGTATGAGACCAGCTCTACTGGCGAGGACACTTTGCCAGAGACCCAGCGCAGCCGCATACCGGCCACACTCAACAGCCACGCCAATGTCAACGGCAGCATCTATGTGGCTCAGAATGGCTCCATCATTCGAACCCGACGCTCTGCCACCACAACCAACGCACAAACCACAAACAACAACCTCAAACTCCCCATCTCTCCCGTCTTCAGCTCACGGCTGGCCAAGCACTTTAAAAAATTAGACAAAATGGCTGCCACGCTGGAGGAAAGAATTCCCCTGAATAACCCCAGAACAGCGGCAGATGGAGGGTGCAACATCTTGCGCACCTTTCAAAGCTCAGGAATGGCCTCTGCGACGGCCACGTCCTCCTTCTCAAACACGGACAACACTAAAACTCTGAATGTGTTAAACACTCGAAACTCAAGTCTTTCTTTAGTTTCCACAAGCACCAGCAACACGGGCCCCGAGAGTGCGGCGTCCAAGTCCAACCTGCTCAAGGCGGCGCAGGGCACAGAGTTCCAGCCGAGCACAACCCACACAGAGGAGTGTCCAGCGGGAGAGAAGGAGTCACAGGTAGACGGAAGTAACACCAGCGAGGACGGCGGCCTTGTTATGAGGGAGCCACTCGAGTGTCCCAGTGACAGAACACAGTCAGACGAGGGCGAGCTGTGGATGGGCCCGTGGAACAGCCTTCACATACCCATGACCAAACTCTGACTGATCAGACTCCACTGTGCTCAGCCATCGTCCCCCGGCTCATTTCAGCTCATTAGTTGTGGAGCAAAGACACTTCTGCAGTTCTTTGAAAAGAAGTCTAATGATCAGATTGGTACTCAACTAAATGGCCAAATAGCATATTATGCTAGCCAAAGAGTGGGATAAGGATTCTTCACAGGGGAACTACGGTAATTACTGTCCCTTAAATGTTCTTAATTTAAAACACATTTGTATTACAGAAAAGCCATCATCTCCTATGCTTTTCAAGCCATTTATATACAAAAAAAATAAAAAACATGAGCTGTGTTTACTTTTTTCCATGAGCTAAAGAGTTTTAATGTTTATGTCACATTAAGTCTAAATTCATGGAAAATGCTACTCTGTTTGTAATATGCTTTTTTACTCACATAAATGTTGGCTCAATGTTTTTTTTTTTTCAAGGCTGTCATTGTGGGGCAGCTGGACCCACTAAAATAAATATATATATTTCTACTTTGGTAAGAGTTATTGGGAAGAACTTGAGGAAAAGAAAAAGTCTATGAACATTTTATGGCCCTTTAATTGACTGGTGTCTCTGTAGGGAACATGTTTCATTCAGTATTATGCTACGAGTGCAACTCATACTGAATTTGCCTAATTTCTTTGCATTGACACACAAAGTCTTGTATTGTTCATCCAAACTTGCCTTTTTACTGTTGTCAAGTTGCTTGGCAAACATTATCAATTAAATAAAAGAATATTTCACCCAGCTTAATGTGATAATTTGATGTCTTAATCCAAAGGTCACTGGAGGTAACAAGAATGAGGTGCATTTCCTTAAAGCAAAGGATCTTGCTATAAAAGAAAACAACGAAATAGTGGCCTTGTCTTTTCAATGAGTTTACAACTTTTCTCCTATTTTTGCCAATTAAAGTATGTGGACCACAATTCAAAGTCAAAAGAAGACCGGCCAAGTTTCAAATCTTGACATTTATTTGCATAATATTGCACCTACCAAATATATTAAACTAAACAAAGCTTGGGTCATGATATTTGAAATAGAGCGCTTGAACTAGGCAGAATTAGGGAACTGTATTCTGGTTTGTGCAGATATTTGACCTCCAGGTGTATATGTGTAACCACTAAAGGAAAATGAGCTGATTATGTCTCTGATTTCTCAGTCCAGAGTGCAGAGTGCCCTTTCCCAATTAACCGAGGACCGGGCGGGTGTTGAGGGGAAAATGGTTTTGAAAATAATGTAATATGTGCAGCAGATACAATATATAACCCCGCTTTAACAGTAGTGTCCTAAATGTCTTTGTGCAAAAATGCACGAGGTAAATTCTCTCATTTAAACAAGACAGTATTTGCATATATTAAACATTTATATAACATATAAGATTTATATAAATATAGTGTATACAGTATGAATACATAACTTTTCATTTCAAACATATTCCCTTGAAAGTCGTGTTGATGGTTTCCTGACATGACCTGTGCTCTCTACAAAACTTTCAGCAACTCCCAAGTTCCACGTGTTGCTTTGGTAAAACATCCAAACATGCCCTAAAAGTCTTCAGCATGTATCTATAGAAAAACTCTATCATCAGAAGGTGCTTTCTGTCTCTTTGACACCATGGCACTTCATGTGGAGCTGCACATGACATTTCCGTCTAAAACCTTTATTACAAACCGAACAGCTGAAAGGTTTCTCTCCCTTGTGAATTAACATGTGTTTAGTCAGACTGCCTTTTTGTGTAAAACCTTTTTTACAAACCGAACAGCTGAAAGGTTTCTCTCCTGTGTGAACTAACATGTGCTTACCGAGATTACTTTTGTGTGTAAAATCCTTCCTGCAAATTGAACAGCTGAAGGGCTTTTGTCCACTATGAACTGCCATATGCTCAATTAAATGGTGCTTCTGATTAAATCTTGCCACACATTTGGAACAACCAAACGGCTTCTCTCCGGTGTGGGTTCTGGTATGCTTCTGGAGAGTGCTTTTGTCTGTGTAGCTTTTATTACAAACGGGACATGTATACGGCCTCTCTCCTGTGTGAGTCCTCATGTGTTTATAAAGACTACTTTGCTGTGTAAAACCTTTATTACAAACTGAACAGCTGTAAGGCCTTTCTCCACTATGAACTGTCATGTGGGAGTGTAAATGTTTCTTCTGACTGAATCGTGCGTCACATTCTGAACAACCGAAGGGTCTTTCACCAGAGTGAGTTCTCATGTGTATACTGACATCACATTTTTCTTTGAAACATTTGCTGCAGACGGGGCAGCTGTAAGGTCTTTCTCCTGTGTGAACTCGCCGATGTTTCCAAAGATTGGTCTTTTGGGTGAAACATCTCTTACAAACTGGACAGCTGAAGGGTTTCTCTCCCTTGTGAATTAGCATGTGTTTGGTTAGACTGCCTTTTTGTGTAAAACATTTCTTACAAACAGAACAGCAGAAAGGTTTTTCTCCTGGAGGATCCAAAACATCTTCTTGTAAATCTTCTATACGTCCTTTATGTTTTTGTGTCCCTCCTCTCACATCAGCTTGTGCTTGTGCTGGAGGTTTCATGCTCTCAGTCCAATCTTCTGAGTTGTCAGTGTCAGATGATTCTTCAAATTGTTTATCGGTCCCTGAGCGTAAAAGCCTTTGTGAATCTATGCTGCAAGCTGGTTTTGATTCCGCATATTCCTCTTTGTTTGTTTCTTCATCTTCACTTTTCACAGTGACAAGAATGACTGGGAACTCTTGGAGCTGCTCTTCCTCCTGTTTGATGCACTGTTCTTGTTCCTCTTTAATGTGGGAGAGCTCTTTGCTTTCCTTCTTCAGACTGGAAGCAATGTTTTTGTGAGTCTCCAACTGAAGATGGTTGACTGCAGGAAAGAAAACAAGGCATTCAGTCCGGCTGTCTTTTTAATTGTGATGTAAGTATTTCTCACATTTACCTCCTGTGTCCTGATGATCTGAGCCCTTTATTTGACTGAAACCCACAAGGCACAAATAGTTAAGAACAAGGTAAAAATTACCCAAGGTTTAAAGTCCTGGTTCATTCCTACATTAAGTCTCAGTTTAGACCGGCATACTCCTGGTTTAGTTTTGATATCATCTTTAAAACTGATATTCTTTGACACTGATTTTGCCCCTGCCCCCTGAAGTTAGTCCAGAGGGTAATACTTATTTGTTCCAACGTTAGAGAGCATTCAAATATTGTAGGTACAATAGTTACAATATATATTTAAAACGGTTTTCCACTATAGTGCAGCCCTAGTCTACAATAATTCTGTTAGTGCACAATTTATACATGGCATGACTAATAAAAACAGGTCTATGACAGACATTGAGACTATTTTATATCCAGTAAATGTCCAGTTGCGTTACTTTAATCCACTTTAGACATATGCCGATTTTACAATATGATCACAAGGGTTCAAATGATATGCGTCTTAGATTTTGAATATCATAATGTGTCTGACAGTGGCGGTGATAGCTTCAGAATAAGGACTAATTTCAACGCAGTTTGTTGTACGCTGGGGTTTTCCTCATTACATTGGCCGAATACGTAACTAAACCCACCTGTACTCAACCTCCGCGGAGCTCCAAAGGTCCATCTCCTGTTTTACTGTCACCTCTGCCATGTTTGGCTCGTCTGTGTTGTTTATTTTATAGCGTCAGCTCCTGAGCTAATAGCGTCAATCAACCTGTTTGAAGTATTCTTCTTCTTCTTCGGTATAATTGGATTCTGCTTTACCGCCGCCTGCTGGTGACAACGATGTGCGTCGACTGGGGAGGTCAATGCAAACACAGCACAGTTGCAGAGCTGACAGAGGGCACTAGGGCAGGCTATAAAAGTAACAAAACCTGGATTAAATTACAGGACAAATGTAAAAAATATTATCTGTCTCACTTGTGCAAGTGTTTACACTGTTTATTTTCACATGTGGTTCATTTGAATGAAACTATTTGTTTGCTGATTTTTCAAAGCTGCCTAAAATCAATCTATTTGATTACCTTTCTTTGATACTGCTCAATGCGTTTAGGTTTCCTTCTCTTGCAATTTTTGTTTTAGCTATTGGATTATGCTGGGTATCGGTAAAATAATATACACCCCAACAAAAAAATACCAATAGGCGTGTAAACCTTAAATATATTTTTATTGTGACGCTGGTAAATGACATTCACCAAACACAATCAATTAAGTTCAAGTAAATAGACTACATTCACTTAACAGCAACATAATCGCACAAAGAGGGGGTGTAAATGTTTTAATGCACATTGTGTGGAACTATTCAGAGAATATAATCAACACATTAACATCATAGACACATCCTTAGTAGGCTAAAGATTATACTATCACTCACCAAACAAATGGTGCCAAGAACAGAACATAAACAATACTAAACACAGTAAAATGTCTTTTTATAAATCTAAATAAGAGTACAATTAGGGCAGTTACCATCTTCTCAAAATAAATTAAAATAGACACTAACGAGAATTGATACACAGATAATTGCCGACCAGGGCTTCACATTTAAATAAATAACAACTATTATGCTCTCATGTTTACCACATGATACATTCAGAAGCAAGTCTACAGGTGAAACAAAGACAAGTGAGAAGCACAGCGGTGTCCATTTTAATGGAGGAAAATGTCCCTTTTTGTATTTTGAGTCAAAGTTAACTAATACTTTTTTTCTACCTTTAATAGAATCCGTTTAGCAGGAGGAAAGATTGGCATCGTGCTGATTTGAATAAGAGGATGCTGAATGAATAACAGGATTAGAGTAACCACTGTCAGCAGTAAAAGACTGATAATCATCTGGAAAAAAGAGCTGTGCTTGCTGGAGTCACAATCTCATTTACATTAAAACCTATTAGGCCGTGGCATTACCTAGACTGCCTTGACTCAGAGAAGTAAGCCATTGTTCCTGGACTAAATCAATGCCAGGAGCTCACGTATAAAATATAAAAATAATCACTTCAGTCATTTGTGGACAAGCAGAATTAGGTATGGACAAGAACAATAAAATATTTAAAAAAAAACATGTTTTTCCTTTGCCAATAACCTTTTTTCCAAATACTGGAATGACAAAGTTAATAAGTTTAAATTTTAAACCCAGCAAAGTTGATTGTGTAAAAAAATTATAAAATATTTGATAACTAGGCACAGAATTCAAATCACATTTAAACACAAAACAGGGATAAAGAGTCTCCTACAACATGCAAATTTTAAGAAATTTTACAGAATATACTTCATAATAGAAGAAACTGTTTTAATAACCAATAAATACCAGTCAATCTAAAAAAATCTAAGAAATCAATTAGGTATTAGTTCTTTCCGTGTTCTCAGTTCAGTTTTTATTTTTAAATTGAGCTTAAACATTTTATTTTCTCAAAGTTAATCTTGTACCCAAAATCATGTTTAATGTAAAAACAAAATGTTAAATTGAGCTATAAAAAACCCACTCAATAAAATCTAATCTTTCACAAAATATCAGGCAAATCAACTAAAAAGATGTGTGCAAACCTCACATTACAGAAGGTCAAATTGTTTAGCCTTTGAAATACAGTCTTCTCCTTGTCGTGGGTCAATTTACTAAAACAATTACAAGACAAATTAAACTGTAAATAATAAGCGTACAGATATTGGGTAATATTTTTGAAGGTTCCTGAACTTTTACTTCTCAGTAATTACAGCATTAAAATGCACTCCTCAGAGACAGAGCTAGAAAACATTCCAAGTGCAGGACAACATGGAAGGGTCAAAACAACACTGTGTGAAAATGAACCAGATGTGTCTCACTCTTTTGTCTGTGTGTGTTCACAGTACAGTGGAGGTCTAACAGTGAGAACAGAACTAAACAAGCCAGCTTGTCTACCTCCTTCATACACACCCTCTGCCCTTGACTCATTATTGCCTGCATTAACATGTTACAGCTGAGGTTTGGAAAATAAGTTTCAGCTACTTAGTGGCTATTTTGTTTATAACAATGTACAATATTTTACATTTTAATATGTAGAAATAAAATTCTAGCAACTGCACAAACGCCACACTAATTGTGGATACAGTATGCTAACTTCTTCCATATCATTGCAAATAGGGAAATAGCTATTCCTTAAGAATACACCTTGTTCTCTACAATGTGACACCAGAACTACCAAAAACTGGAGCCATAGCTGCTCTATGATGTGAGCGTCAGCTCTAAAGTGACATTACATGGGATCTTCCACAAACAATCCCATCTAAATGTGACTGAGTGAAACCTCGAAGGCCTCCGTCTGTCATCTACCAAGTACCAGCGCTCAGGTTCAGTCCTGTAAGTGTCTCCTGCTACCAACTGAAGCAGGACCAGGAAGGAGTCTCAACGCTCCTTGTTCCTTCAGACAGAGCCAAAAACTTCCAGTAGAAGTTGTCAATGCAGCCTAGTCTCTCTCAGTCTGGTTTCATTTATGGATCTTCCAGTTGCGGAGAACGTGGAGCGTCCACGACGCAGGGGTCAGAGCAGAGGTGGGAAGGAGGTTGTCTCTGAGCAGCTTCCCAGAGGTCGAGGCCTGCATGAGCCTCCCTGCCCCCACTCTGCCCTCTGTCACCCAGGCCTTCAGCCCTGCAGCTGCAGACAGACACCCTGAGGGAGAGACAGTACCCAGGACATTTTTAGACTCCACCCTAGAGACCACCTTTACAAAGCTGAGTCAGTGGTAATTCTCTCCAAACTCCTTTGACAGGCATGGACACCAATATGACGCCTCGTTTCAAAATTACAGACTATTAATTTGACAACAATATACGGGAGTTTATGTATTAGTATGAACATGTATCTATGAGTACATTACATGATTACTTTGTGTCAGTCCGTGTGTGAGAGGACCGTTAGGAGTTAGAAACAGCTACCTCTGTTGCCCCTCCATGCACAGACAGCAGACAGAGGTCTCACTCCTGTAGTTCAGTCAGAGCCACACAGCATGCTGCTCGCTCGTCCTTACTCTGCGCTGGACTGTCCACTACACTGCCAGTCGTCATGCTGCGACTCCGACTGGTCAGCTTCTTCAGCTCGCTGGCAAATGAAATTACCTTCTTTTTGTCTTCCCGCACCATCTGCAAATGAGTGTTTTCACATTAAATAAACTTTATCAAATACTAAGTAAGTATTGAACTACATTTTCCTCAGACATGCCAAGCAGATACTTACCAATTTTAGTCCTTAACATACATTGTATTCTCAATGTATTCATTTTCAGTTTTTATCTCATTTATTTAATGAGGCAGATTATTTAACAATGCATTATGAGCTTTATGCCTCTGTGAGCAGTAAAATATAAATAAGGCCATCACAAGACAAGATTAAAACGACAGTTAATAAAAAGAGCACAATACATTAAAAGCAAGCACAAGTCAAGAAACTAGTCATCATGCAGGTTAAAATACAAGGAAAAGGAAATTACATTACAGGGATGTTGAGTGTTAGTGATGAGGTGATCACTTTCTCAATCAAAAACAAGTCAGAAACATGCATAACGGACAATGGCAAGTGCACAATGCGAGGTACGGTTGATGAGAAATCAAAGCACACTTAAAAAGTGAGGTCATTTGATATTCTCTTACAGCGCTCAGAGCTACCTGCTCTTTGAGTTTGAGGATAAATTTTCCTGCGCCCCGCCATCTGCGCTGGGCCTGGTATACACACTCATGATCCAGAAGCACACGCTGGAGAGGCTTTGCCGCTGATGACTTCTTTGAGCCCATATCCTTGGTTACTTCCTCCATCAGGACGTAGTCACATGGGTTGGGGTTTGACAGGATGCTGCAGGAGTACTTTGCCTTTGACAGAGTCTGACAGAGGCAACACTGTTATCTTTAAAACAATAGCCTGGATAGTGTGTTAAGTGAACTGGGTGGTGTCTGTAATAATGACCTGCTGGATGATGTCCTGCGCTGTGCTGTAACGTGGAGCTTTGATCACTGTGTGAGGCTGCTCTGGAGAAACTTCATGAACCTGGACAAAGAACATTTCGTCCTCTCCTGCATCCCTGCTTACTACAGTTATTTCCTCTTCTTCAAGCAACGGGTTCTTCTCAGTTAAGTTCTGCAAAATAAAAAATAAAAACATACATTGTAAATGGATGAAAACATTCTAATAGAAATCAAATGCAAGCACCTTATTGTTATGGTTAATTAATGACATGACTTTATCATTTAAGGTATGACATTATAGTAATGTTCATTTTTTGGAGCACTTCCTCTCAAATTCAAGTTTTAAAAACACAGCATGAACATTTATATTTTCTAATTTTATATACAGTTGGAACCTTGTAATGCTCCGGAGCTTTTATTTTGTCAAATTTAACAGATTAACCAGTAGGGGGAGCCCCAGCCTACATCACCTCTATGACAGACTGTCCATGATGTGTGCATACCTCTTCTTTGGGTTTAAGGCAGATTCTGCAGACGTATCCTTCATCGGTGTTCCAGCTACACACTAGTCTGAGCACCTTTTCCTCTGAGGCCAGGGGTCGCATCTGAGCAGAGCGCTTCACCTCAGTACTGCGCTCCTTCAGCAGAGGCAGCTTCTCTTCACACAACACATATTCAGAGGGCTTTCCTCTGGAGCTTACAACCTGTGAGAGAGTAGTCCAGGTATGTACATGACTGAAAACACTACTTCTCTTTGCACTGGAGAATTTACTGACCATATCCAGCAGCTGCTTTGCAGTGGTGTGCTCTGTGACCCTGAAAACCGTAAAAGGCTCAGGTCCCGGAGCTCCATAAACTGTCACTTTGTGCTGCAAAGACGAGTGCTTCTCTTCTGAACTGAACAGCTACATACAGGAGAGGAAACATAAATAGAGTAGTGCACAAAAATCCAGCATAGGCACTGTCTGAAGTAAGTAAAGAAAATTTACCTGTGATGCGGGGGTAGCCCCCCCTGTCGGACTTTCCTCTGTTCTGGAGCTAAAGATGAATAAGCTGGACACTTCAAGAGGCTCGTTATGTTGTGTTCTCAGCTGGACATGTCTGTAGCCTGAAACACGTCAGTAAAGATAGTTATTGCAAACCAAAATTGTAAAGGGGAACTTTATTTTGGGGAGTAAAACAAGTTGTTGCCGTACCAAGCTTAAGAGCCTTCAGAGACAGAGTCCTCTGAGCTGTGGTCTGGGAGCTGTTGTTCTCCACGACAGAAAAACGCACAAAGCACATGTCCTCAAAGTACACGTTGAACTGGAAGTGCTCGCTCCACATGGGGTTGAGTGTGTTGCGGTGGATGGGTTTGGTTCGAAAGTGACAGTTGTCAATGGGCATGCCCAGAACGTCCAGCTCGATGCAGGGGCTCCCAGTACTGTTTGCAGGACAAACATTCTGCCCAGAAACAATCTGAGACATAAAGAAGCATAACCAATTTTAGTGCCTCAAGTAATAAATAAATGAAAGTCAAACAGCAGCCTTCACGTGACAATGCTTTGTCTAACCTTCCAATTTACCTCAACATACCTGAAGCACAAGCCTATCTTCCTAAATATTCAATGTTTTGTATTTAATTTTGGTACAAATAGATAACATTTAACCTACTAAAGGCACATTTATTAATTATAAACTACGCTGTACTGTCGTTTTAATTGAGGTTTTTAGTTACAGTTACACAAACAGTGGTA